>APFE030680866.1:204731-217400 GCA_000404065.3 Pinus taeda
AAATTACTAATAGTAATTTTTAAGCTCCAGGTTTATGATAACATGGTAATACCAAGATCTTACAAGATTTTATAATTAAGTAAAATATTCGCCATGCATGGTGAGAGATTCGCCAAAAAGTTATATATACATATTATATTATTGATAAAATCGCCTTCCATTTTTCCTATATACCATGGAGATTCGCCCATTTATTATACTTACAAATTTAGGGGGGGTTCTTAAAATTTTCCCTGACCAAGACTGAGGAAAAATTTGGTGTCAATCACAATGCTGGAAGACAAAGGCTATGATGTAGTCTTCAGTAAGGGAAAGGTTTTTCTTCGACAGATCACTACAAGACAGGTGAAGCAAACCGGTTCATGAGTCAAGAACCTGTATACTCTTGAGGTTCAAGATGCATGCAAAGCCTTGAGGAGCAAGGCAACTGATGGAGACTTGGTGGTTGAGAGGGATAGTACATTACCTCTCAACATGCAACGCTAGAAGAAGTCTCAGACAATTGTGGAAGAGCCACAATTGGTGAAGCAGCTTCAGGAGGTTATGGAGCAGCCACAACTAGAGAAGCTGAGAGGAGATTGAGTAGAGACATCTACTCATGCAGAGACCTCCAATAGGGTGAAATTTCGAGTCAAGTGGGCAGAGGGATCACATGCATCCATACCTCGAAGTCAAAGGTGGGGCGATGTGGATGATAGTCCCAAGTAGGCTGGAATAGGGGCAGGATCATTAAGGTACACAACCTCTTTGATTAAACCTTGCTACGGGAGCCCCGATGAGGAGTAGTAGGACTGGCTGAGTGGGTAGAGATAGATGCGTATGGAACGGTAGAGAGAGCTACAGTGCAGACCTAGCAGGCTGCAACAATGCGAGAGGCACAAGAGTGTTGCACCAATGCAGGATGGCACAGAGAGGCATGCAACGGTGCAAGATGCATGGAGTGTTGCAGCAGCTCAGAGGTCAGAGAGGGAGCCTTGTCAGCGATAGATGGAGCTTTAGCATCAGAGGATGTTTCTAGCCCAACAAGATGTCAGTTGGGAGTTCTTTTGTTTCTAGAGTTGCTGGAGTAAAAAAACTTGGTAGAAGTGTTGCATGCAAAACATTCCAAAGGTTCGGGATCTGGTTCGAGTTGAATGTATTTCTTGTTGAGAGGGAGTGTTGAAAAAATAGCAACAAGAAATGCTAAAAATAGCACTGCTATAAATAGAAGTCCAGGTACTAGTGTTGGACATAGAAATAAGGAATGAAAATTGGGAGTGCTAAAAATAACATTGCTATAAATAGCATTTCAGGGTACCTTCCTATTTTAGTTAGTGCCTAAACTAAAATAGATAGTTAGTCCCTAAACTAAAATAGAGAAGTAAAAATTTGAATTTGATCTTAGCAATTGTTTGTAAAATAATTAATTAATTCATCTTGAGTTAATTAGTTGTAGAAAATCAAACATGAAGTCTATGTGGGGACATGCAATAGTTTTCTCCATTGATTGAGGAATTTATCCATCAATTAAAGAGATAAGGATGAGTTGTAATATTGAGTTGTAATTAGTTAGCTCAGTTAACTGAGTCAAGTCTAGTTAGATTAATTCAAACAGTTTGTTGAATTAATTGTGAGTTCAGTTAGTTAATGCATGCATGCATGTAATTGCTGCACTCCAGATAACTGAATATTCTCTCATAAATAACTCATGCATGTCAGTTCAAATAGAGACCCAATTGAGATCAGATGGAGGGACAGTGTACTATTAGTTGCAGGAATATTCCACTCTGAATATCTCTTGCATGCAGAAGGAATTCTTTCCTTGAGGATTGCGCAGTTACGTCTTCAGTTTTTGTGAGTGTGATGAGGCCAATTCACACATGTGGCATCATTGGAATCCAAGAAAAATGGCTCAAGGAAATAGGAGGCTTGGAGGGTTGAGGAAATGCATATCTCTTGTCTACTTAGAGTGTGAGTTGTATTGTTTGATTGCAGAGAGAGCAAGATAGCTTGAGAGCTGATTCCTTTTGTAACTTGATCATATTTCCACTTGTATGATAATACAAAGATTGGGGTTTTAGGCTGAGGCTTTCCCCAAATTATTTCTTCTATGTTATGTGTGATTGATTTCTTATTCTCAGTTATAGGTGTTCTTATTGATCTTGCTCATATTTGATTAAGCTTCTGCAAAGTTTGTTGTAAAAGTAGATCTTGTATTTTGCTTTACTATATTGCATAATATATTGATCTACAGTGGGAATTTATACAGTAATATGTATATATGGGCCACTGAAATGAAATGGTTATTTATTTTTTACACTACCTTTCCTGTTGGGTACCACTGTTATGGTTTTTGAGGTTGTTGAATTCATCTTCCTAAGTTAAATTTGGAATTTTTTTGGTTCCTACATATATTAAATGTGATTATTAAGAAAAATCAAACAACATTGAACATAACCACCAAGCTATAGATTCAAACTGTCATTTCTGCCCTTTTTTTTTGAAGATTTATGACCCTTTTTTGGCAAGGATTTTTACAATTTCTTTGAAGTCGTGTATTTGCTTAAATCCAATAGTTTGAATGCCAACACTTCAAGTTTACAATATTGCCACCTTATAATTGTGATTTCAGAGGTTCATGAGTAGTCTAAATCTATATTAAAATTGTTTGATTTTAGGCTTCTGTGGAAGTTTTTTGCAGTGGTGTGATCCGGATTGTCCACAGTCTTTTGTTCATTGTGTCGACGTTTCAAACCCCAAAGGGGGTCCATCATCAGGACAAATCAGAAAGATCGAAAAAGAATGAGAGATTATTGAAAGAAGGAGACATGAACCTTGATATAAATAGATCAAAAACCCTAAACTTGTCTACAGGCCGACACTTGATTTTATTTCATTTTTAATCAATTAATTATTTAATAATTTTAATTATTCATTGATTATTTTTATTTTTATAATTAATATGAGTTTAAATTATTTTTATTTAATTTTTATACAATTCTAATTTTAATTTTTATTTAATTAATACCATTAATATAATTAATTAATTTAAATTAAATTAAAAATTAATTTGTTTTAATTTGTTTTAATTAATTAACGAACCTTCGGAAGACCTTTTTAGATGATCTTATGCTTCCACGCGCCCGGGGGGGTTTATTTGTCTGATGAGGGTAAGCCAATTTCCACTGATTTCACTCCCATTGTCCCTGTTGAGGTTTTGCGGAACTTTCATAATTTCAATGGCCTCTCTGATTTTTCTTTTGTGATAGTTGTCCTCTCTTGCAATCACCTTGGCGTCTTCTAAACACATATAATGCCTGGTCTTGGACGAGTGCTCTGCGAGGGCTGATGTACGGGATCTCTCATTTCTAATGTCAGCTGCGTGCTCTTTTAGTCTTGTTTTTAGAGATCTGCCTGTTTCCCCAATATAACTCTTGCCACATGAGCAATCAATCTTGTACACTCCTTTGAGTTGCTGACGATCAATTTTATCCTTAACCGACCTCATCATCTATCTTATCGTTCCACAAGTTGTAAATTGGGTGTCTATGTTCTTCTTTTTTAAAATGTTTGCAATCATATCAGTAGTCCCTTGGATGAATGGAAGGTAAACTTTCCCTTGATTCTCTTTCTTATCTCCAGGGTGACGCTTAGAGAGGGCCCTTTCCTGAGCCCTTCTTATAGCTTTCTTGATACTCCACTCCTTGTATCCAATGCTTTTGAAGACAGAGGTTAAGTGTTCGATCTCATCCTTCAGGTGATCATGGTCAGAAATTCTGAAAGCCCTAACAGCTAGGGTGTTCAAGACGCCAGATTTCTGGGAGGGATGATGGTAAGAGTCAGCATGAAGATAGCTATCAGTGTGAGTTTTCTTTCTATAGACCTGGTGACCCAGTGTACCATCCTCTTTTCTACTGATCAGAACGTCTAGAAATGGGATCCTACCATTCTCTTCCAGCTCCATAGTAAATTTGATTTCAGGGGATATAGAGTTAAGATGATTGAAGAACCTATCAAGCTCTGTCTTACCATGAGTCCAATTTACGTTGGTGTCATCGACAAATCTTTTCCACCATGTCGGCTTCAAGTGGAATGAGTCAAGGGCTTTCCTCTCAAAGTACTCCATGTATAGGTTGGCAACAATAGGTGAGAGCGAGGAACCCATGGCAACCCCAGAAATTTGTTCATAGTAGTGATCTTGGAAACTGAAAAAAGTGGACCGAAGACAGATTTCTGCCAACCTTGCTGTTTGCGGATCGGTATTCAACCTTATAACCTGGACAGCTTCATCAAGTGGAATCTTCGTAAACAAGGATACGACATCAAAGCTTACCAAAATATCATCTTTATCCACCCTTCTATCCTTGATAAGTTCTACAAAATCAGTTGAGTCTTTTATAAAAGAGTCTGTGTTACCAACGAGGGGCTTCAGAAGCTTAGCTACATATTTAGCTAATTCATAGGTAGGGGAACCAATTGTGTTAACAATTGGTCTAAGAGGGACCCCTTCCTTATGGATCTTCGGTAAACCATAGATTCTGGGAATAACCTCACAAGAGGGAATCAGCTTCTTTTTTATTTTATCCTCTAGGTTGGTTTCCATGATGGCCTTCTTGACTTGTCTTATCACCTTAGGAATAGGGTTGGAGTTGACCCTTCTATAACTTCCACAACTCAAATGTTCATTCATTTTTTGAATGTAATCCTCTTTGTTTAACACCACGGTTGCTCCACCTTTATCAACTTTAAGAACAACTATTTTATCATTATTTTTTAGAGATCTTAGGGCCTCACGTCCTTCCCTATTCAGGTTACTCTTCGGGCGTTTAGATTTTAACATGGCTATGGAACATTCCTGTCTCAGTATCTCCCTGTCATTTGATGAAATCTCTTGGGTCCCATTCTCAATGTTGCAAATAATGCTTTCAAAGGGAATGTTCTTCGGGGAGACTGCAAATCCCAGTCCTTTGCTCAGAATTTTGATTTCTTCAGGATTAAGAATTGTGGATGAGAGGTTCACAACCCTCTTGTCATGCTTGCTTGGAATACTGGGGTTATTATCATTATTAATAATTCCATGGTTTGTGGGCAGCCTGGTTGGAGCCACTGCTGTTGGAGGGACAACGTAGGGTTCCATGTTATTGTTACCTGTTTCCATTGATGAATCTGCGCTGGTATCCACGCTCCAATTGTTTTCACCCAAAGATTGACTAAACAACGAATTTACCCATTTTCTACCCAATTTAATGTCACAATCTTCCGAATCTGCGCTCATTTGTTTTAATTGTTTTAAAATTCCAATTTGAAGCATGAAAATTATAATCTAAGGATTGATTGGTTTGACAAATTTTAGTGCAAAATTGAAAAGACCATTGGATAACTTAAAAGGCATAACAAGAATTCAAAATTTCCCTACCTTATCACACAAGTTATCTTCGATTCTTCTCTTTCTACAATCCTTACTTCGTAGTATTCCCACCTTAGTTCTAGCTTTCAACGAACGTTTTCCTCAATGAACTTGTCAAGAAAACACACCACCAAAGCTAATGGATATCGAATTTTGATGGTTTTCTTGATCAATACATGATAATCCAAGCACATACATAATTATGGAATGTCCTCATTCTTTTGGAAGAGGAATAGTGTGCCATATAATGACTTCGTAGGCTTGGTGAAGTCAACATGAATGAGCTCAACCAATTTCCACCTCAACTCTTCCAGATTGGATCCGTAAAGTCAATAGGGATTTCTAGTTGTAGGCTACAAATTTCAAGATCAATATCATGGTCAACTATGATCCTAAGTTGGGGCAATTTATGCAAACAATTAGGGATCTAACCTACACACTTGTCTAATACATGATTAGAAAGTGCTAGTAAAACACACATCTCCACTCCACCTTCATACTCTAATTGTACATTAACTATGGATGCAACCCTAGTTGTTTCCCTATCCTTAGTATTGACTAACTTAACTAAAACATTAATCCACAATCACCAGGTCACTTGACATGTCACTTAGTGGCTTGTGGTGCTCACTACCCAACTTAAAGAAAACCAAGCCCCCAACTAAAAACTCTACTTCCATTTTATCATGATCTACCCAATATTTCATCATTTCTACAACATTTTTCAACTAAATGTGAGTCATCTCCAATTTTTCCTTATCCCTCCATGAACTTTAAGGTTGACAGTTTGATGTCATAGTATGGTTGCAAAACTATGAGGGGTTACAACAATTACTATCCTTTTTCCAACAAGAATGAACTATAACCTACTATAGAACTCTTCAACATGTTATAGGTAAACTAGATTGCATCCAACAACTCTAGAAAATGATTTTTTTAGGCGCTGGAAAATGATTTTCCAGTACTCCTATAGGCACTAGAAAATCATTTTCAAGTGCCTACAACAATGCTAGAAAATGGTGATATTGAAGTGTCAGTGCAAAGTTATAGTTTTCTTACCTTCAAAAAACATTATTATTGAAGTTAAGGGGTCAATACGTGCTTCTATGTAACCATGTATTGATGTCTTTTGGAGTCTAATGCTTCAAGTGAGTTGCATTACCCCTCACCAACACTAAGAGAAAAATGACATATATGAAGGACTTATATAGATATATTGATTGAATTAGAGTAGAGGTCTAATAAAGAGTGATCATTTACGGTATCTACAGTATCCACCAATTTTTTTTCAAATATCGCCAACTTGTTTGCAAATGACATTATAACTAACTACATTCTCCCTAGGAATTTCTACATAAGAATAAATTTAAATTCATCCATCTACAATATATTAAAGTCTGCAAGGCCCTTCCACTAGTCTAATTGTACATGAACTATGGATGCAACCCTAGTTGTTTCCCTATCCTTAATATTGACTACCTTAAATGAAATATTAATCCACAGTCATTAGGTCACTTGACATGTCACTTAGTGGCTTGAGATGCTCACTACCCAACTTAAAGAAGACCAAGTCTCCAACTAAAACTCTACCTCCATTTTATCATGATCTACCCAATATTTCATCCTTTCTACATCATTTTTCAACTAAATGTGAATCATATCCAATTTGTCTTCCCATATACAACTCATATACAACTTGAGTGGGCCTAATGGTTAAGAGTATGTTTCCTCCTAAGAGGTCACAGGGTCAAAACCATAGGGGGGTAGAGTATGTATGCCTTTATAGACTTAGCAGTCAAATCGATGTGTAGAGGTGGGTCCCTTGTCCCACAAACAATGGGGTCTCATACACCAATTTGGTGTTTGCCTTGGACGTGACCTTAAAATTGAATAATAATAATAATAATCCCCTCATGAAGCTTAAGGTTGATGGTTTGATGTCATAGTATGGTTGCAAAACTATGAGGGGTTACAACAATTACTATCCATTTTCCAACACAAATGAACTATAACCTACTGCATAACTCTTCAACATGTTATAGATAAACTAGATTGCATCCAAAAACTCTAGAAAATAATTTCTATAAGCGTTGCGAAATGATTTTCCAACGCTCCAATAGGCAGGCACAAATCGTTTTCTAGCGCCTACAACAATTCTAGAAAATGGTGATATTGAAGTGTGAGTGTGAGGTTATACTTTTCTTACCTTGAAAAGACATTATCATTGAAGTGAAGGGGTCAATAACATGCTTCTAGGTAGCCATGTCTTAATGTCTTTTGGAGTCTAATGCTTCAAGTGAGTTGCATCACCCCTCACCAACACTAGGATAAAAATGGCATATATGAAGGACTTATATAGATATATTTATTAACTTAGAGTAGGTGCCTAATAAATATTGATCATTTACAGTATCCACCAACTTGTTTGCAAATATCACCAACTTATTTGCAAATGACATGATAACTAACTACATTCTCCCTAGGAATTGCTACACAAGAATAACTTTAAAGTCATTCACATACAATATGTTAAAGTCTGCGAGGCCCTTCCACTAGTATAATTATACATGAACTATCAATGCAACCCTAGTTGTTTACCTATCCTTAATATTGACCGCCTTAACTAAAACATTAATCCATAGTCATCATGTCACTTGACATGTCACTTAGTGGCTTGAGGTGCTCACTACCCAAATTAAAGAAGATGAAGTCCCAAACTAAAAACTCTAGCTCCATTTTATCATGATCTACCCAATATTACATCCTTTCTACAATATTTTTCAACTAAATGTGAGTCATCTCCAATTTTTCTTTCCATCCCTCCATGAACCTTAAGGTTGATGGTTTGATGTCATAGTAAGGTTGGAAAACTATGAGGAGTTAAAACAATTACTATCCATTTTCCAATAAAAATGAACTATAACCTACTGCAGAACTCTTCAACATGTTATAGCTAAACTAGATTGCATCAAACAACTCTGGAAAATGGTTTATGTAGGCATTGGAAAATCATTTTCCATTGCCCTACAAAAATGCTAGAAAATGGTGATATTGAAGTGTCAGTGCGAAGTTATAGTTTTCTTACCTTGAAAAAACATTATTATTGAAGTTAAGAGGTGAATAAAGTGCTTCTAGCTAACCATGTCTTGATTTCTTTTGGAGTTTAATGCTTCAAAGGAGTTGCATCAACCCTCACCAACACTAAGAGAAAACTGATATATATAATATTATATATAATTATATATAAGATATATATATAATAATATATATAATATATATAATAATATAATAGATATATATATATATATAATAGATAATATAAATATAATATATATAATATATATATAATATATATAATATATATTATATATATATATATATAATATATAATATATATATATATAATATATATAATAAAAAATATATATAGATATATTGATTAACTTAGAGTAGAGGGATAATAAAGAGCGATAATTTACAGTATCTATAGTATCCACCAACTTGTTTGCAAGTGACATGATAACTAACTACATTCTCTCTAGGAATTCCTACACAAGAATAACTTTAAAGTCATCCATCTACAATATGTTAAAATCTGCAAGGCCCTTCTACTAGTCTAATTGTACATGAACTATGGATGCAACCCTAGTTGTTTCCTTATAATTAGTATTGACTACCTTAACTGAAACATTACATGATCCAAATCTAAGTTCAAATTCACTTGCCAAATCCTTCCCTAATTTCATTACAATCAAACATGAATTCTAGTTCATTACAATTATATTCCAATAAGAGCTACAAATCCTTCAAAACTCTACCAAAGGCAAGACAAGTATTGGCTTATTTATTCATATTATAAAAATTAGGATGTAATAGAAGAATAGCATATTGATCTAAAAAAACAAAGCACCACACAACGATTTCTATAACCTCTAGATGGAAAATCGCTTAGAGCATAGAGAAAACTATATTGATCTTGAAAAGCTCATAATACACAAAAGTTTTTTCCCAAAGAGTTCTAAAGCCTTTGTCCTTTTTTATACATTATATATCAAAATGTACAAAAATTTAAGATCAATAATATCCAAGAAAGAAACCATATAATATTACAATCTTTTCATGATACAATTTACTAAACAAAGTTTATCCCCATTGACAAAAAACCCTTATAAAAAACCCCTACCTCTGCAAGGATTCTTAGCTTGTCCTGTTTTTTGGTTTCCCTTGTGGCTCTTGCTCTTTTTATTTTCTTCCATGAGGTCTTCTCAGTTGTTGGAACTCTTTTGCTTTTCTTCTGTGGGGTCTTCTTAGCTGTTGGAGCTTGTGGCACCAATTCTGCTAACAACCCCTCCTTATCTCTAGCAGGCTCGTCTTCCTTTTCATCTTCAATGACAATATGCTCCTTAAAATTGGGATTCAATTTAGCTTTAAACCCCAGCCTTAGTTTGTTTGTGGATCTAGTTCTTGGCCTCCTTGCATAATTTGTTCTAAGGTCAGGTTCTATAGAATCTTCACCTTTCTTTTAGCATTCCTCCATGGTCTCATCTTCCTTAGTATCGTAGACTTTTGACTAGTGCCCTCTAGTCCTTCTTCTATAAACCCTAGAAACCCTAGGTTTTTTCTCCTATTAGGTTTTTGTTGTTGTTTGTCCAACAACTTGTTGAATGATCTTGGCCTATATAGCAACAATTTTCTCTTCTTATGCCTTCTGGAAAAGAGGTGTCCTAATGTCCTCCTCGACTGTTGTGCTTTCTTTTTCATTTCATGGGTGTATAGCATCATGATCAAACCGTGCTGGTATACATCATGTGGGTACCAAATCCTCCTTTTTCTTGCAGAGGCCACCATCTTAACCAAGCTTTGATAAAGGTAAAAAGGTAGGTCCATCCTATTAAAATCAGCGAAATGTACAAGAAATTGCATATGGTATAAGAAAATTTTGGAAAAACAACCATCACATGTCAGTTAAAGTTGAATCTTCCTCATATGCCTAACCTATTCTGCCTTTAAATATTTATGTGCACCTCAACGCTCCAACGAGGATCATGGTTGTCGTCTTTTGAGAAATAATTTAGATTTACTCCCTGCACCATCTGTCTCTTAAACCATCTTTGCTCCTCAGCTGGTGTTTTCGTTGCCTCAGTGATGCTTTCTTCTGTTACTTGAAATAGTAGCCCCTGAACCCTAGCGCTTATGCTATCAAACGAATCAATGAAATCACTAGTGAGCTTAAGATCATACTTGGTGAAGAGTTGAAAAATCGGCTCAAAGCCATCTTCTATAAAAATTGAAAACGTGTCAACCCCATACACCTGTAAGAGTGTTGCTCCATCTGGCTCATACCGTTTGAGGTAGCCACTT
Organism: Pinus taeda; assembly: GCA_000404065.3. Lineage (NCBI taxonomy): Eukaryota > Viridiplantae > Streptophyta > Pinopsida > Pinales > Pinaceae > Pinus > Pinus taeda. The sequence goes on from APFE030680866.1 coordinate 215,479, forward strand.
TTACCCATCTGTCCAACTAGCAGGTTTGAAGAATTGATCAATTGAACTTTTTTCCCCTTGCGTCCTCCACTGCCTTGGAAATGGTTACAAATGCCTTGGAAATGGATGCCACTGCCTCAAATTTGATAAACCCTTGTTTTTCATACACTTGGTTGCCACTTTATGCAGTAGGCCTACTTTACCAAACATTTAATTTACAGGCGTGTACAATAGTGCCGAAAACTCACATTGCAATGCTTTTTCTCTTCAAATCTTCTTCAATCTTTCGTAAAGGAGCATTACGATATGGAATAATATTAGTAACATTATGATATGGGCTAATATCAATAAGTACCTCTTTCCTCACTATTCCCCCTATTGGTTTGTGGTTTCATTCAAGAACATGGTGGAGACTCCAATCTCTTCATGCTCTCTTATGGTTGTAGTTAGGTTAATTGTCTTTTCTTGCAACCTTGGATTTGCTACATTTCCCCTTTTTCTGTCAAAATATGGGAATCTTTGGACATGCATTCGTTAAATAACTTATAAAAGTCATCAATGAAAACTCAATGCCCAAGCACATGTGGACACCACAAATAAAGGGGTAAATTAGTTAAATGCACCAACACAACAATGATAGTTAGAATCATACTTGTTGGATTGGGTTATGAGAGCCTAGGTGTGATGGAAACACCCACTTTTCCCATGAACCATGGCCCCTATTGTAAGGACATAAGACATGGGGCCCTGAAATTTCATAATGAAAAAAACCTTTAAAACTTAGAAGAAGGTTAAAATCTTTGGACCATGTTTTCATAAGCCAATCATGAAGAACTACAATGAAAGGCTACAACCCATTACATATGTATATGATACCATGGGTTTTGTAATGAATAATATATTTAATAACCCTCTATATCTATAATTTTAGAAATTAATTAACATTGAAAACTCCCATGTATGGAGCCAAATGGGAGGAGGAATTCCATTTCTAAGGGTGTGCCTCTCCTCGACACACCACCACATTGGCATAACAATGTCCACACAGTGGCTTACTCATATATGACATATTATCTTATCAATATGCATTTAATTTCTTTCTAATAAATAGGAGATGTCATTGGACATGAACCCCCTCCTTAAACCTAGGTTCATAGTTGTGAACTAGTAATAATCTAAAATAGTCATGAACAAAGTGATAGTGCTTTGAGTTGGTGTTCTCATGAAAATTGAAAAAAATGTGGCCAGTATAAACTAGAGTTTTGGACTGTGACTAATCCTTCCATTGTCTCTCTTATATTGCCATGTAAATTTTCCTTTTTCTATCTCATTTATTCTCATTCACTTTTCTTGTAGATATTGTAAATGACAAAACTTTATTATCCCTCTACTCTAAGTTAATCATTTGGCTCCTTAGAAATGACCCTTAGAAATGGAATTCCTCCTCTCATTTGGCTCCATACATGGGAGTTTTCAATGTTAATTAATTTCTAAAATTATAGATATAGAGGGTTATTAAATATATTATTCATTACAAAACCCATGGTCTCATATACATATGTAATGGGTTGTAGCCTTTCATTGTAGTTCTTCATGATTGGCTTATGAAAACATGGTCCAAAGATTTTAACCTTCTTCTAAGTTTTAAAGGTTTTTTTAATTATGAAATTTCAGGGCCCCATTTCTTAGTGTGTAGGTAAATCCCCTCTGCGGACAGAGGCGATCCCACTAGCCTAAATGGGGTCTACCAACAATCAAACAACGCTAACACGCAGGTTCCTAATTGCAAAGAAAAGACCGATGATGAGGACCTACCTCGAATCCAATGCTAGTATTCGTAGAAGAGACGTTGCTCTCGTTCTTTCGCTTCAGCTGGTCACAATCCTCATGATCCTCGTGAACAGACACCTGCACATGCAAAGAACAAGACAAATACAAGCATA
>APFE030680866.1:217566-283592 GCA_000404065.3 Pinus taeda
CTGGGTGATCAGCAACACATGCCTTGCAAAGCTTGTAGGGGATGGGGAACAAGCCTCTCTCTCCTTGGTTACTTGGACAAAGATCTCTTCATTAAAGATGTAGCCTTATGGGGATGAACAAGGCCTTTTGTAGCATCAGCTTAGCAATTCTCAGACTTTGGGACTTAGATTTGGGTGCTTGAAGAGTAGAATTACTAACTAGCTTGTCAAAGGGGAAAGAACAAGCTTATATAGAGGTATGAGGAGTAGATAAGACCATCCACTTGATTCATGGGATTGTCCTTATCATTAGGAAGCTTCCATGAGAGGTGGAGAACTACTTCCCTCCTTGGGAGATTCGAAGCCCAACTGAACTAAATCAAACTGGAATTAGTTCATGGATAGGTTAGAAGGAACCTTCAGAAGTTTGTTTGTTAAAAACTTTACCCAACTGGGTTGGCACTAGTGCGACTCTGAGACAGAGCGCTAGCTGGCGCGCCCTCTTTAGAAGATTTCCCCCATTGGCGCAAGTGATACAATGTGGAACAGCGCCAATGGAGAAAGGGCTATATTTTTTGGTATTTTGCAGAAGGTGTCTTCAGGGCATATGGAGAACATACTTTAAGGGATACAAAGCAAGTGTTTTCAAGTTATGTCACTTCTCACAGGTCCCGGAATAGGTCTTCCAATGTACGGGAGAAGAGGTAACAGGGACGGTGACAAAATACTGTGTAACAGATGCCCCCTAAAGCATGAAGCCCGAGAGAGAGAGGGGTGAAGTGCTTTACAAGAACATGGTCGACTGAAAACACGGACACCAGAGAACCTACACGAAGTAAAACTGATAGCTCAAGTACATGATGTACATGGTATGGGTGCAGCTATCCATAGCAGAGTACATAAAAATCTGGATCCCAAGTATGGACGCAGCCATCCGATGAGGATCAATGAATAGATTCAGGCATGGTCGTAGCCATCCAATGAACGAGTCATGTAGTGATCATAATAATCCACAAAATGCAGCCTGGATCTCATCATACAAAATCCAGGGTCTTGCGAACAAAGTACAAGTTCAAGCATGCGAATATAGGAGTCGAAGTCGAACATGCGAGAACATCGTCTGATTACCAGCCAATGATGAAAACTGTTAACAGACGCAAGAGATACCACCAATAATGAAAATGGTCTCCCAAGGTACTATAGGTACAATCCATGGCATGCGAATCAGTGAGCCGGTGTCGAACACCTGTAGAATCATCCGATCGGAGGCCAATGATGAAAACCTTGCATCAAACACGAAGAACCCGCCATTGAGGCATGCAGGCTCCAAGGTACCTAAAGGGAGTCTCTAAGTCAACTTCCTGGATAATGAGTTCAGGTCGACAGGAAGTGACCTTGATCGAAGGTGGACCATAATGTTTCCCACATCATCGACATGAGACAGAGAAGGATAAAATGTTTTGTGTGAGGTATCAGAGGGAGGTTGAGTATTCTGCAGAGGTCAACTTCTCTTGAACATATCGGTGACACGGCAGTGGACTTGGCAGTATTTGACATCAAATGATCAGGGGTCATGGTGACAAGGCGATGAGCAGATGATGATAACCCAAACCCACGGAGGCAAGTGTGAAACAAAATGAGATATCCCCACCCAGACACGAATGCAGACGAGTACCATGTTCAAGAGCGACATACTACCGACACAACGATGATTACGGTTCCTTTATTCCCCCGCCATTTCTGGCGAGTACCCCGGTTATTTTTGGATGACAAGCTTGACGGGGATAGCATATGCTTGAGAGGCATCATTTCGACGGAATCCGATGTCATTAAGTTTTTAACGAGCCTGACAAAGGAAGAACTCGGCGTCTTTTCATATTTAGAGAGTTTGAAAAGACAGCGAAAAGGAAACTCCAGGGGTTTCCTTTTTCGTAAAGTTGTGTCTCTTGAGCCTGAAAAAGTATAAAACCATGCTCAAAAGAACCGCCCGATCATTATGACCGAGGAGTACTTTTCATAAGTAGTGACCCTGACCTGAAAAAGTAAAAAAGCGATCAAAACCACGTCGCTTCGTGACCGTTAACGAACCAGAAACGACAAGGGTCCGACGATCTTTTCGTTTTTTAAACGGTCGGAAAAGGGTTTAAAGATGACCGCCTCTCATGTCCGTTTAACGAGTCGAGAGGACTAACTCGGCATTCTTTTCACGTTTAGAGAGTCAGAAAAGAGCAAAAGATGACTCCAAAGTGACTTTTTCGTGTATTTACCGAGTCCGAAAAAGTATAAAATACAACTTGTTTCGCCATGAAAGCTGCATAAACACCTGTCGCTGCACAAAAAATCGGCGTAAAACCCATTTTTGACATAAATATTCATAAAATGACTTTTTAAAGCCTATTTAGGGTCAAAAAGCTATAAAATGGTCAAAATGGTAAAATAAAAATTACTTTTCACTTTTTACCTTTGGAGAGCGACATTAGGGCTTTTTAGAGTGCGACCTTCAGTTGGCGATTGCGACCAATCCAGTGGACCATTTCGAGCGCCGTTAGTGCCAGGTAAACGGTCTTGTCCTTAGCTCCATTTTCATCTGTTTAGAATTTGTTTTTCATTGCATTTTCATTTCCTATGGGGGGGATTTTAATTTTAGGGGTTGTGCCCATTGGCGCGTGTTTCGGGCATGAACCCGCGCCAATTGGGCAAGTTTCCCATAGGGTGCGCGCCCATGGGTGCGACTATTTTAGAAACAGTCGCGCCAACGACCGCGCGCATTTTTTGGCCAATTTCAACAAATTCAAACCCCATTTTCCTGCAATTTCAAGTTATATGAGAGTCTAATGCATTATTTTGGCTTGTATTTGCAGGGCAATCACAAAAATGGTGATTGTATGGAAGGAATGGGAGCATGACCAAGTGGACACATTGGCCCTAGCTGATGAGGGTTACATGGAAGTTCTCAGAGCGTGTGGGCTCAAAAAATACTTCACGCTATCCTATTTATGAGCTCAGCCAGAGCTCCTACATTACTTGATCGACTTATGGGACGTAGAGGAACAGGTGTTCCGGATACAGGATCAGGTGATGGAGTTAGACATGTCTGATGTCTACTTCTTGACTAGATTGTCGCGACGAGGGCTGGTGCCTCGATTGACTGGGAGCAGGCCATCTGGAGAGAAGATGGATGAGGTGAAGGCTCGAGTTTGCCCGGAGGCAAAATATGGGCAAGGCAGTTTGAAGGTGGATATCCCCACCGTTCAGGACCTGACACTGAGAGCATTACTATTCACCTTTACACGAGCTGCGGGGGCACAAGCACCCCACGAAGCTACGAAGAACCACCTGTTATTAGCAATGGAGTGCCTTAGCCCGACGATCTTCAATTGGGCATTAGCTGTGACGACCAATATGAAGAGGCAGCTGACAAAGGCCAAGCGAGGCAAGCTGCAACAGTTCAAGTACGGTTCCATCTTGGTGACGTTCTTCTTGGAACGTGTGCCAAGCTTCCACGGCCAAGGGGCCTTTGTAGTAGACCTAGCACCTCGAGAGCCGAGGATGGCTCGATGGGCGGCACTGATGCCGAGGGATGGTGGCGGCCAGCAGATGTCCTTCAGACCAGAGTTCTTCAGGTGGCTTCGCCGCCAACTGATCATGGTGGAAGACTGGCCGTATGCGGAGACAGACTTCACTGGAGACCCTGACCTTCCCTTACCGGATGGAGAGGACTGGGACGAGGAGATTGGTACGTCGTCATTTTTTTTTATTTTGTATTTTTATGATTTTTTTTTGTTAGTACATGCTTGTCCTGATGAGCTTTATATGCATATGCAGATGTCAGCCCAGAGCATCCAGCTGGCCTGTCTCTCGTTGCGAGGAGACATCCAGTAGCAGCAGCAGTAGGGGCAGATCCTCAGGAGGAGGGCGGTGACAGAGGGGAGCTTATCCAGAACCTCAAGGCTATCACTCGAGGGGTTCCAGATTATGCTCGGCTAGTGGATGTCCCGCTAGCGTACCAGAGGCACACAATAGGGGTGCCAACTCACATCCACCGGCTCCTGAGGCGTCTAGTGCGAGCAGTGACGTGCTACCATGAGCACCACCGAGACTAGATATCTAGGATTTTCTTTTCATGCATATTTTTTTGAGAGACATGTTGTCTCCGGATGTATTCAGACAAACATGTATTATTTTTTTTATGATGCACGGGGTGCAAACATTTTGGACACACACACACACACACATATCTCTCTCTCTCTCTCTCTCTCTCTCTCTATATATATTTCTCTTCTCTCTATATATATATATATAGTATATATTTATATATATATATATATTATATATATATATATATTATATAATTACATATGTGTTTATGGTTTATTGTACTTTATGCTTCTTGTGTTATGTGGAATCACATGTTATGCAAATGTTTGTCCAACACATAATTAGCTAATGCATCGATTAACGTATTAAGTCGTCTTGGAATATGTTGATAAGTAATGAAATCAAAATCCCTTTCTAATAACTTAACACGTAAATACAACCTTAAGATCTGATGATCTCTGACGGAATAACGCCCGTTGAGTTGGTGGACGACAAGCTGAGAGTCCAAGTTCACAACCAATGTTAATCGCCTCAGCCAATAATTCAATCACAACACTATATTCAGAAACATTGTTCGTTGTACAACCTAGACAAACCCCTTGAATGTCTACTAACTCACCATGAGGATCGTAGATCACCCATGCCGCAGATGACAAGTTGCGTGTACTGCGGGAGGCACCATCAGCGAAACCAACATAAGGCGATCCAGACATCTGTCCAACAAGCAAAAAGACATAATAAGCAGCAATCACGCCGACACACCAAGATAAAAACATGAAAGCATGCACACACAACACACTTGCTGGAAGCACACGTATGTACAAAAAGTAAAGTGCAAGCATGATACTTGGTTTAAGTCAAGCCCGTTTCGGGACTTGCCCCATCGCACTGTTGTGTAACTGACCTAGATAATGTAGGCATCGTTTCGGCCTGTTTTATAAAATGATCAACGACACTGATGATCTGCCCATGCCCCCCGGCCGAGCGAGGGTTACAAACTAGAGGATCAATGCCCCCTTGTGCAGAGGGACCGAGGGTCGCAACAGTATGCAATGAGGGATCAAAATGAGTAGAAACCAAACTGAGCGAAGCAAGGTTTGGAGGTGGGAGTGAAACGACACCCATGAGGGTAGGGTCTTTGAAGAGCCCAGCTCCCACACTCTCGTAAGGGATGGAGGTATGCTCCACAAAAGGCACATTGCCTTCAGAAGAAGAAGCGAAGAAGGAGAGCTGGTCTACCGTGACAATTTTCCCCTGATGAGGGAAATGAATGACATGGAAGAGGGATGAAGCCACGGCATGCATGGCATATGTCCAGCTCCGGCCCAGAAGGAGGTTATAAGTAAGATTTGCGTCAACGACCTCAACTTCTACTTCAAAGGTTTTCCCTTCTAAAGTAATCGGCAATCATTGAAGAATACCATAGGGACGAGATTCTCTTCCATCAAAGGCTTCCAGCATCGTGGGAGACTAACTCAAAGTCGGAGACCCAATCGCTTTCCAACAAGCAATAGACATGATGCATGTTGACGCGCCTTCATCAATAACTGTATGATGGATCGTTTTCGAATTGATGATGACTTGTATGAGGAAGGTGATCTGATGAGGCAGCCTTGGGACATGGCTCTCGAGATCAAAGGTGATCAAATCCGAATCTGTCGGGTCAATGCCACTGATGGCCGATAGCAGGGACTTCCTCTGAGGGGGGCAGCTCTGGAGAACTTCTAAGGCAGACATAGCCGACGGAGCCTGTGCTAAGTCCTCAACTATGCTATAGTGCTGGGCAGCATGAGCATTTGGGTTGTAAGATGATCTCCTGAGTACTCCTTTGGGAGGGGGTCGGATGGTCGTCTCAGTACTTGGTCTCTCGATATGGAGTGGACCAGAGCTGAATGAAGGAGCGCTTGAGGGAACCTCGGGCTCCTTCCCGACGGACGAAGGATACTCCTTTTTTCGAGTTGTTACATGAATGGGAATGGATCCAGCCATGAAGACTTGGGAACCAAAGGGAGAAGAAGACGAAGATGGATCAACCACCATTTGAGTCTGTTGAGAGGGGAAAGGTTCTTTAAGAACCGCAAGAATCCCAGGAGCGCCTTTCAACAAGCGACTAACCTCGGACTGCCTTGGGCAGTCTTTGGTATAGTGATCCTCATCGCAGATGAGACAAGGATACTTGGGTTTACGCTTAGCTCCTTCCTCGGATGGAGGTTTGGAGGAATCCTGTTTAGGTTGCTCAGACTTATTCTTTGCTTTCCCCTTTTTCTTTCCTTTCGAGGCCTTATTCGCCGTGGTGGACTGGACGGCGTTAACCTCGGAAGTACTTCTAGAATTTGAACCACCCTGAGAAGTGTTTTCGTTAGAAGCATTCAATTTTTGCATCCCAGGGTTTGAGGATGATTTTTGGGACGACGGATTCACAGAGCCAATAACCCCATCACCAGATGGCTTAGGTGGAGCTTTGGATATACCGTGTCTCAGGGCATCAGGAAAATACTCATATAAAGTACCTGACTGAGAATAAACTAAGTCAAGGTACTGAGCACACACGATAGCTTGCTCTTTAGTCATGCAAGCTCCCATGGCGATGTCCTGTGCGATCTTAGGGACAAAGGAAGTTGTGAACCAATCGGTGAGGAGTTGATCAGGAATCCTGAACTTGATCAACCGACGACGCCTTCTCCATTCATGTATGTGATCAGAGATGTGCGTAGCTGTGTCCTGCTTGAGAGACGTAAGGAGATGAGTTCCCATCTTGTACCGAATGGGTAACTGAAAACGAGTAAGGAATGCCATTGCCAATTAATTGAAATCTTGAAAAGATGCACTGGTCAATTCAATGTACCATTTAGCAGCGGAGCCGGTGAGAGTCCTTTGAAACAGGCGAAGCCGAACCGAATCATCAAGCCATGAGTTGGACGAACACCAAAGGTGATAAGTCATTACATGGGCTTCAGGATCCTCTCCAACTTTGCCGTCGAATTTGGGACAATCGCCGGTATCTTAGTTGGAACTGGTGGCCATTGTGGATTATGCAAAATAGGATCATTGGTTAATTCCGACACATCGGGCAGTTCCAACGTTGCTAAGAATGGTAGCTGCGGGTTGAAGGACATCTGTGGATATGAGGTAGGGCCAGAGTTCCACCCAATTGCTGGTTGCCCCCATTGACCTTGTCCTGATGGGCCAAGTCCATAAGGGTTGTATCCATAACCGGACAGTTGATTCTGGTTCTACCCCCCAGCACCCCATTGGTTACCATACTGACCGGCAGGAGCAACATTGGGTTGCTGATAATTTTGATAAGGAGTGGCCTGCAGCTGTTGATAATTTTGATACGGGGCAAATTGATTTTTCCCCTGGGGTTGCTGGTATCCATACGGTTGCTGGGCTCCATATTGAGCCTGGGAAGCAGGCTGCATTTGATAAGAAGGTTGGGATTGATACCCACCTTGCGGCTAGAGACCAGTTTGATTCTGGGGCTGATAACCAGGTTGAGCTTGAGAAGCAGGAACCATCTGCATGCCTGGTTGAGCAGGCCCAGAGAGATATCCTTGGGAAGACTGAGGATGGGCCATCTGGCCGGAAGGTTGTCCTGGTTGGATCTGGGATGGACCTACTTGCCCAGAAGGTTGAACTTGCTGGGTGTTTGGTTGTCCTTGCGCAACCGAGGGTTGTCCTTGCAAACCAGATGGCTAACTAGGCTGAGCAGTGGGCTGGCCTTGCTGCATGTAAGGCTGGCCACCCTGCCCAGAAGGGTAGCCTTGCTGGGTTCCAGGTTATCCTTGTTGCACATAAGGTTGTCCCGGATTCCCATAGGGTTGACCCGAGGGGTATCCCTACTGGACTCTAGGTTGTCCTTGTTGAGCATAAGGTTGTCCCGGGTTTCCAGAAGGTTGCCCAAGATAGGTAAAAGACGGACCACCAGAGGCCGAAGGTTGTCCCTGGGAGGGTTGTCCTTGCGAGCCTCTAGGCTGCCCTGGATAGGTTTGGCCACAATACTGCTGCCCATAATTAGGCTGCATGTAGGATGGCTGACCTTGGTATGATGGTCCTTGATACAGCTGCCTTTGATCCGGAGGGAATTGGCCACCACCATAACCGGTGGTACCCCAAGCGACATTCAACGAAACTATCCCCTCTACAGCGGGTTCAGCTGGCAAGGAGGTATACAAATAATGATTGACAGGGTCATAATAAGGGCCTTGCTCGCCTGGATTTTGGACAACATGCAAGTATTGAGAATATGCCCCCCTGCTGAAATGGCATCAGAAGAAGGCAGGGCACCGCTTGCAAGATGAACAACTCTGGCAGCATGTGCCGATTGACCACTACGTACCGGACCACGGGATGGGCCGGCAACAGTAGTTACGACGGAAGATGTCGTAACGGCACTAGCAACCAGAGTCGACGATGCGACACAAACGGTCGGATTGGTCGGAACTGACGTGATAGTGGTATGGTGAACATGGGAAACAAAGGGTCCCGTAGTGGGAACGATGTTATTATCCCACATAGAAGAGGAATTCCCAGAGCCCATGGCATCCCTTAGAGATCTATAGCGCGCAGGCACTGTAATACCGAGAGGTGTAACAGTGTAGGGCGTAGATATGACCGGGGATGTGGCCGGAAAAGGAGTCTCAATACTTGACATAACAGGTGTTCCACTCGATACAGGAGATGTGTCTTCCATGTCAGAAGAAGCCATCGGGGTAGAAACACCAGTAGGAGTAGAGGGAAAATCCTCTTCGGAAGGCTCCCAAACAGGGTTCCAAAACAGATCGTAAAGCTCGTCCTCTGGAGCACGAGAGTTCAACGGTTGGACACTTGGAATAACAGGGAAAGTGTCACCACAAACCGGTGTCTTAGGAGCAGCAGAAGAAGGAGACCCTTGGTCACTCGGGATGGGAGACGGGATCGATGGATCCGTCAGGGTGATCGAATCAAACAAAAATCCTAGACAAGCTAACGATAAAAGACCCCACTCAAAAATAACGCAAACAAGATCTAACAAGGTAAATGTAATCGTGGTCGAATAAATTTTTAAGACATTAGGACACAACTTGACCTTTTCATGTTTTAAGAGACGAGAAAAGGACAAAAGATGACTCTAGTCGCCTTCGAATATTTAGTGAGCCTGAAGTGACAAATGCTCAAGTGAGCCTTTTCTTTTAAGGAGTCCAAAAAGGATCAAAAATTGACTACTCTGGAGAAACTAGGCAAGGGGTTTACCAGACAATCTGTAAAACTGCATATACACCTTAGCAATCATATCGTACGGTAGTCAATCTTCCCGAATGTTGTGTTCGATGCGTTACGGGCTGTAAGGCGGCAGACACGGCTTCCTGTGGATCAAGGATGATAACCTAGTGGAGTCTCCCCATATATACGCGACGGTACGTGGGAACACAAGTCCATACTAGACCACAGTTGAGTCACACAAGGAGGAATCACCCAACCTTAATGTGAGAACAAAAGCGACTAGGTTTAACGACGCCAGAGCACGTCTCTAGCCTAGACCTCTAGAATGTGAGCGTTATGTTCCAATGCGTTTTTAAGTTCATTCGATTTATTTTAAAGTTGATCTTGAGTTAATTTTCGGTTTTTAGGTCCTACCGTATGTAATTCCTCAAAATCCCTAAATGCAATCTATATGCCAAAACATGTCATTCCATTCGATGAATGCTAATTACAAGAGAGTTAGAGATCTTTCATGCAAATGAAACGATCACAAACAACAGAGAGTTTCCCTAATGCAGCTAATGCAAATCAATAAACGTTTCTTGAAGATCACTAATTCACTAATCAAAATGAAAAGTCCTAATTTCATTAACTGTTTCAAAGCAAAAGAGATTTTCTTTTTCAATAATGGCAAAATGCACTAAAGAACTTTTGAGAAATAATACTAACAAATTCTAACCAACACACACACGTTGAGTTCCTCAAAACACAAATCAAACATCCAAAAAATCAAAAAGGTCCCAAAGACAACAATGAGCCATGTGATCTAGGCTCAAAGTGAAACAAAGCGGAATGCAAGTGAAGATGAAGCAAATCACCTAAATAATGTAACGAAATGATTCACAACTACCAAGCAAGTGTAAGGGAGCAAACAAGAGAGTCGACTGGACAACAAAAAGATCAAAACACCTTAGGAAGGCTCGATTCACAAGGCCACTAGATGCCCTAGGGCTAGAAATATGAAATCGGTAGAAAAAAGCAAACACCCAAAGGGTAGCGATCGAAACCAGTCAAATCACACTCCAAGACACTCCAGTAGTCTAATAAAGGTACTTAGGACAAAACCAAAGCTCAAAAAGTTGAGAACCAAGCAAACTTCAAAAAGTTTACAGGCCTGGCGTGACTGTCAGGCTGCAACTAGTGCCTTTCAGGGATTGGCGCGGGTTGTAAGTGTGCAACATGCGCCAACCGACACGACTGTCACGCTATAAACTAGCAGCAGTCAAGTTTGCTATGGAAAAATAAAAAAACAAAAGAGCCAAGGCTAAACCAGCAATACCTAAGTACTCTCAAGGGGCAAAACAACACAGGTATCCAACCTAGAAAGCAAAAAAAGCAGGAGAAACCAAGGAAACAATCAAGGAACAAGGCTAGTCCCAAGTCGTTCAGTTTGCAAACCAAACTGGAGATGGACTGAAGTAGCGTTGATCTATTTCGCTAATGCAAAGCAATAGTGTTTCGAAGGCTATCTGGCCAGATTTCAGGCTCCGTCTAAAGTTTACAAATCAAACAACAAAACAAGATAAACAAACAAGGCAAAAGCCAACTCCCCAGCGGAGTCGCCAAATTGTTGTGTAGGTAAATCCCCTCTACGGATAGAGGCGATCCCACTAGCCTAAATGGGGTCTAGCAACAATCAAACAACGCTAACACGCAGGTTCCTATTGCAAGAAAAGACCGATGTGAGGGCCTACCTCGAATCCAATGCTAGTATTCGTAAAGAGTCGTTGCTCCGTTCTTTCGCTTCAGCTGGTCACAATCCTCACGATCCTCGTGAACAGACACCTGCAAATGAAAAGAACAAGACAAATACAAGCATAAAATCCAAGAAATGCAACTATGTATCAGTCAGAAGGATACAACTCAAGCATCATTATAAAGACATATGAGTGAACCATAATGATAGTCGTCTATTATTATTGAAAACAAAAAGAGAATACAACCAAGTTCTGACGTCAAATCCTCCTTTGGCTGGGTGATCAGCAACACATGCCTTGCAAAGCTTGTAGGGGATGGGGAACAAGCCTCTCTCTCCTTGGTTACGTGGACAAAGATCTCTTCATTAAAGATGTAGCCTTATGGGGATGAACAAGTTAATGTTCGCTGAAAAAGTCGAAGTCTAATCGAATCATCATTGAGGGTGTTGGATGAACACCAAAAATGAAAGTTCATTACGCGATTTGATGGATCTTCACCTGGATTTCCATTGAATTTAGGATTATCTGACGGAAGCTTATGAGGAATCGCCGGCCACCAAGGCGTGTAGGCAATTGCGTCATTGGTTAACCAGTTCAAATCTGGTAACTCTAGAGTTGCTACAAAGGGAAACTGTTGATTCAGGTTTGGCGAAGCGTACCCAGGATAAGATGGGATCGCTGAGCAGTGGGTCTTTGCATACCAGCATAATGTATCTAATGTTGATAACTTTTATAAGGTTGATGGACATAACCAGTATAGAATGGTTGTTGATAACCATTTTGACAATGTAGTTGTCCATTACCTAAAGCGCCTTGTTACTCAGGTCCTCGATAAGCTTGCTGGAATTGGGGTTGTTGATATTGCACCAGCCATGGTTGTTGAACCATTTTCTATTGCCCAAAACTGGATGATTAACTAAGATGCGGAGTGATAACTCCAGATTGAGCCTAAGTCGTTCCAGTAAAGGAAGCACTAATCTGATATTGTGACGGAACCGTAGAGACAAGAGGTTGTTGTACTGCAACCTGAGTAATTTGAGATTGACATACGACAGGCTGTGCTTGTACTTGCGACACAATCACAATGGCAGGTGTAGTGGTAATATTCGACACAGGTTGGGTTGGTTGCATTGAATATACAACCCTTGGTTGTTGAGGCAGTATTGGTATCCAACCACCGGATGTAATTCTAGTTTGACCTAAATTTTGTTATGAGCTCTCATATGGTTGTTCTCCAGGAGGGAACAATGAAAAAGCATACTACCCCCCGTATGGTGGTAATCCAGTGTTCAAAGGATAGATGGGTCTTTGAAGACTGGGTTGTTCAAATTGAAACTGGTATGCAGGATCAATTTGCTGAGCTTCAACATAAGAAATGCTAGATAGGGTCCCAGAAGAACCAATGGGAACAGACCATGTCGTCGAAACAGTCCCTGGGTGGACTCCATCTAGTGATTGATAACTAGTTGGGACAGATGGTATACCAGCAAACATCGTAGGAGTGGTAACAAGAGGTTCTATTGTGGATGTATCGGATGACATAGTCTTAGATGTCGATGGTTGTTCAGACATATTCAGTCTATCCAAAAGATTTCCTAGCGATTTGATAGGAACTTGCGATGAAGGATAATTGAAAGAACTAACTTCAAGAATAGAAGAATATAAGTGGATCCCAGCTCCAAAATGCAATGGAGTACTGGATGGAAGATCCTCTACAACTTTTTCTATAGCAATCAATCCAAGTGGAAGAGGTAGACCGTCAGGTCTGTAAAATATTTCTGGGGCCGAAGAAGGTATGGTTTCTGTAGTGACAGATACAGGAGGGGTGACACCTTCTGAATTTTGGAAATCAACTCCCAGATGTTCAGGTGAGTGAACTTCAGTTTCTGGATCAGCTCTAGATGGATTTGTTTCAAGTATTGAGGCATCTATCGTTACACTAGGATCAGTTCTAATGTCATCTTGTAACTGCGAAACTTCTTCTGTAAAGGCAGACCAGAAATAATTGGAGTAACTGGAGTCCCTGATGATGTTGAAACACAAGTTTCAAATAAACCAAGAGATTTCGACCCAGTTAAACGAGATCGTTTTTCCCAGAATGTTTTCATTTTCGAAGTCAAAGACAGTTAACTCGTTAGTCTCTGAGAACGACGGGATTTTGATTGACTTTCTTCCACGATTGTGGATTACTTGATCAACTCAAAATTAAAAGTGGAAAGTATTATTTCGAATTAAATGAATTTTATGATGCTTTGACACAACTTGCTTTTTCAATTTTTAAGAGTCGAGAAAAAGCTAAAGGTGACTCTAGTTGCATTCGATTTTTAATGAGCCTGAAGTGACAAGTGCTCAGATGGACCTTTTCTTTTAAGGAGTCGAAAACGAAAGTGACTACTCTGGAAATCTAGACAGAGGGATTACCAAACCAATAGAAAAACTACAATATACACCTTGGTGGTAAATTAAAGAGAAATTACCAAGGACTTTACGTACGACAGTAAATCTTCCCGAATGCTATGTTCAGTGCATTGTGATTGATAGGGTGGCAGGCACAACTTCTTAAGGATAAAGGATATCAGCCTATTGTGGTCTCCCAATATATACTCGACGGTACAGGGAGCACAAGTCCGTATTGGACTTGTCGTATCAAAGAGGAGGAATCACCCAACCTTTGATGAAAACGATAGTTACCAGGCTTTTCAACACCATAATACATCTCTAGCCTAGACTTCTAGATGTTGTGCGTTAAGTTCCAAAGCATTTTTATGTTCATTGAGGTTTATTTTATAGTTGATCTTTTTTAAGAAGTTTGCCTTTCAAGGTTCACCGTGTGATGTAGATGTAAAATTCCTAAATATGCAATCTAAAATGATAAACAGTCATTTGTTTTCTTTTAGCAATGAAAATCCTAGCTACTAAGGAAAGAAAAGTACGATTCTTTCAATAGAGAGCAGAGAGCACACACTAAATGCACTTTTCCTAAATCAATTTCCGCATGTAGTCTAAATGCAAATGCACATGCATGTATTTGTTTCTTTGTTTCCTTAATGTGAGAATGCCAAAAAGAAAACTAAGTACAAATCTAAACTATTTTTATTCAAAGCGACACCTTAGCAATTTCTTTTTAAAACGAAAGGAAGACTAAGATGACACTTTCAATTTCGAATGGGAGACTGCTTTCGACACTTCAAATATTGACAATTGAAATCAAATACAATGGCAAAAGTACAATCTACTATCTAGAAGAGGAAGACTTTACGACACTCTTCTTTTCGACTCACAATGACAGTTGTGACACTTTTGAATCAAAAGACGACAGTTCGATTAAGCTACTATTTGAAAAGGAGGACTGTAAATGATGAAAAATACATAAAAAACATTCACAATTCCTTATCAATGGAGGCTGAATAATGTAAAGGAAGAAGGCTTCAACAATGATATACTGATCATAGGTAGCAAAACTACTGAATAGAGCTGAAAACAATGAAGAAACAACCAAATTCCAGAGAGGGAAACAGTCTCATTCAATCATCGCACCTGTCCTTAAGGGAAACAGGGATGCATCTCACCTGCAGCACACGGGAGGTGCGATGCATCTAGACTACCAGTTAGAGACAGTGCGATGGACCAGGGAATGAAACTGTGCTTGGTTTTCACTCACAATTTGCAGCTAAGTTCAGTGATTTAGGCTGAGCTTATGATGGATAGTAACAACAAAGTATAGGGGTATGATCTTATGAGGTTATTGAGCTACCACCAGGGCACTTAGGATGTTTGCAAGTCAGATGTTCAGTTGATAAACTAACTCGGAGATTGACTGAAGCAGCGTTGATCTACTTTGCACTTGCATAGCAAGTGCAGTTCGAAGGCTAGCTGGCTTAACTTCAAGCTCCGTCTATAGTTTATAAAGAAAACAACAGTAACAAACAAACAAACTATTCGCTCCCCAGTAGAGTCGCCATTTTGTTTCCGGGAAAACTAGTGTCTATTTGATCTGCTAGTCCCACTAAGACAGGTAGCTATCTTAGAAACAAACAATTCAAAGTAACTTGTGTTTTCCTTTATGTATGACAGATAAGAGAGAAGAAAAGAGCACCAACCTTAATCTTTTGCTTGGCTCCTTACTTGTTTCCTCTCCCCTTTGATATATCTTGCCACTCCTTTCTCACTTGTCCCACTTTAAAGAACACCTGTAGAGGCAAAGCAACAAAACACCATCAAAGCATATAGATCTATAATACCATAAACAATGCAGAGTCAGAAGTACATTAACCATACAATTTCATTCATAAATAGCAAGATTCACAAATACACAAGTATATGGAGGAAAACTCAAATAACTTTATTGATAGTAGAAGTAGAAGAGAGGATTATAACCCAACTGTCTGATCCAGGATCATCCTCCCAGCATGAAAGCCCTCTTCACCTCATGAAAAGTAAGATCACCCAACAATACAATGTCTCAAAGAGAAACCAATAGCACCTCCTTACAAATTACAAAATTCCAGCCTCCAGATCTTTGTGATGAGGGATCCATATATAGATATTTGCAGGGGGGTGAGTCAGCTTTTGGGTTTTTGATTAGTGTCATTTCACTGATAGTTCTTGGTTCCACTTAGAGATATCATGATCTCTTACTCATCCCTGGGAAAATTCAGAGAGGCAAGTGTCATATGAGAAGTTTCTAGAAGATTCTTTGGGTTTCCACTTAGCAAATTGTCTCTGCCATTTTTCTACTCTCACCCATTGCACCCCCCGTGTGTAATAGGTGACATGCATCGCACCTTGACCAAGAAGCAGTCTGTATGGGTCAGTTTTGACCAATTCTAAGTAGTTTTTCAGATGGAACTTCTGGGAAATGATGTAATCAGCTGACCTTGACCCTTTAGGGTATGAAACAACACTTTAATGGGTTTAAGAGCCCTTGGTTTATCGACATATGTGATTGGGGTTGCAGTGCCCAAATATGTCTATAACACCATGGCACATAGGTTTAAACTTCCTAGCTCCCAACTTATCCTTGGCTTGGTCATACAACAAGACCAAGTCACCTTCAGCAAAAACTCATGGAGAAACATTTTGATCATACTGGTATTTAACTCTTCTTTCATGTGCTTTGATAGTCATCACAACAATACAACGGGTCTCATCAAGCCTCTGGAGATAAAGTAACCATTCCTCTTCCATGAGGTATCGGGGAGTAGCTCGATAGCTAGCTTTAACGAAGGAATCTCACACTTGATAGGGAGTGTCACCTCTAAACCATACAACAACTGGAATGGTGTAAAACAAATGGCTACCTTAGCTGAGGTTCGATAGCCCAAAGAGCCAAGAATAGCATGAGATTCCAATCCTTTTTATGCTTCCCAATGGTATGTTGAAGCATAATAATTAAGACTTTATTAATTGCTTCAACTTGACCATTGGCTTGTGGGTAGTAAGGAGTTGAGTTTTCATGGTGAAGACCCAACTGAGCAGTAAGCTCTGGCATCATGTACTAATGAAAATGTGATTTGTGGTTAGTGACAATGTCTTGAGGGATGCAAAAATAGGCTATGACATGGTTACAGAGGAACTGAAGCGTAATCATACCATCAACATTATATGTGGGCGTCACCTCAGCGCATTTAGTAAAATAGTTGACAACGACAATGATATAGCCATGCCCCCTAGATGAGCGAGGGTTACATGTCATGAAATGCATTCCCCATTTAGCGAAGGGCCAATGGTAACAACTAGGTGTAAGGGTGCTGGCAGGGCACGTTGTTTGCAGTTATGAATATGACATTCTTGGCACTTTTTAACTGCCAAATTGCAATATTTGAAGATAGAAGGCTAGAAATAACCAGCGCGAAGGATCTTCTAAGTAGTGGCATAGCATGCAGTGTGACCACCATATGACCCATAGTGGCATTCAGTCAAGACTTGTTCAGTCTCTTCAAGTGTTATACATCTGCGAAGTACAAAATGACACTGAATTAGTACAACATATCACCAATAATTCGATAAGGTTGAGACTGATGCCGAATGCGATGTCAGTCGGATTGAGACAACTCAGATCGAAAATTCTGGGTATGAAGATAAATGATAATATATCCATACCATGGGTTAAGAGTGTCGATGAGAAACAAAGTTTCATTAGGAATCTGCTCAGTAAAATCAGTGGAGTTGTTTGCAGAAGGAAGGGTGCATGTCAATTCGGCAAAAACTAATGACTTCTTTGATTTGGCGGTAGCGAAATCCAAATCAAACTCTTCCAAGATAATGATCCATTTAGAGTATTTTCCCCCAAGCAACTAATGATTCAAAATATAAGTCATGGGGTTACAGTCATAAATCATCGTGGTCTTCAGCAAAAGAATATAATTGAGAAATTGTTGAACAACATGGACTGTTGCCAAGGAAAGTTTCTCGACATGATCATATCGAGTTTCTGTGTCAATAAGATTTCAACTCAAATAATAAACCACATGTTCATTCTTGCTATCATTGTCTTGAACCAACACCATATAAATGGTACTATCAATCACGGCCAAGTACAAGAATAATCACAATGGTAGTCAAGGGGATGCAATAAAGAAGCATTGATGAGTGTTTTCTTTAGAGCATCAAAATATTTTTGGGCAATTTCATCCCAAATTAATAGGATCCCCTTTTTAAGAAAGTGAGTAAAACCCTTGGTAAGATCAATGTAATTAGGGACAAAGCGACGAAGAAAATTGGCTTTCCCTTGCAAACTCTGCAATTGGTGTAGCGATGAAGGAGGGGGTAAATTTACAATAGCCTCAACTTTCATATGATCTATTTAGATGTCGTATTTGGACACAAAAAAGCATAAGATCCGACCAAATTCTATGCAGAAGACACATTTATGCAGATTGAGATGAATATTATAGTGTCGACAATGTAGAAAAATTGCTTGAATGTGGTTTGGATGGTCAAGATGCGTAGCAGAATGAGCTAGTACGTCATCTAAATAAGGTTTAACAATGTGTTTAATATCATGAAAGGCATATGAAATTTCTCTCTGGAAGGTAGCACCAGCGTTTTTGAGACTGAAAGGGAACTTTTTATAATAAAAAGTCCCCCATGGATAGATAAAAGTAGTCTTATGTTGATCAATGGGTGAAATTTTAATCTAATTATAACCAGAAAAAGCATCCATAGAAGAGAAGATCTCACTCCCAGCACACTCATCAATGATCTGATCAATAAAGGGAGTGGGGTAGTTTCCTTTAGGGCACGCACGATTGATATCGTGGTAATCAACACAAACTCAGATGGTTCCCTGATTATTAGTAACATGCGTGATAATAGAAACCCAGTTTTTCAATGGGATAGGGTATATAAAACCAACCTTTAGAAGTTTTCCAACTTCTCCCTCAATAATAGTGCCCTTTCTAGGATGCACTGGATGGAGCCGTTGACAAACGAGCTTCACATTAGGATACAAAAGTATTTCATGCACCACCATAGCAGGATCAATACCAGACATTTCCTCATACAACCAAGCGAAGACATCATGAAATTCTTTAAAAATTTCAGTGTAAATCCTGATCTCTTCAGGAGAACATGAAACCCCGATGTGAATGTTCTCGACAATTCTAAGTTTAATGGAAATGTTGATCGGCATGGTTGCAGTGATATTTCCCATATTACCTTTGGACAAAACTTCATGCACCAAAATAGGTGTTTGAAGTGGATGTGTCGGGTTATGAGAAACAAAAGTGTTGAGACACGAAGGAATCTCACTCAAACTTGGAAAAAATGAAGAACGATGATGGGCATCATTCCAAGGATTTTTATCAAGAGATATAACCTCAATAATACGCTCATTGGTTGGAATATGTTGTTCAAGAGATGTAGAGAATCCCAAGAACCATGCCAAGGATATTGTGAATATGTGTCTAAGTGCATACTAAGAATAGTATGACTTTTAGAAGCAGTCACCGAAGCCAAGACAAATTCTTGATAAGCATGTTCTAAAGGACTTAGTGCATAGCATCATTGAAAGATTCAACTTGATCTGTAGTAGGGATGATCCTTGGATCATTTAAGGTAGAGATCATGCTGATCGAGGCAATATGCGAAGGTGGGAGAGAAAAAGTTCCCATTAAAGCATAATATTTGAAAATAACTGTCTCGATGCTCTCATAAGGAATATCGGTATTTCCCACATATGGGACATTGCCATTTGAAGCATTCGAAGAGAAAAAGGACAATTGATTGACAATGAAAATTTTCTCTTCATGAGGAAAACGTAGTACATGGAACAAAGAGGAAACCACACAAAACATGGCATGAGTCCAACTTTGTCCAAGTAGAAGGTTGTAATTTAGATTTGCATCTATGACCTCTACTTCTAATTCGACAGTTTTCCCTTCCAAGGTGATGGGAAAACTTGTGAGAATACCATAAGCATGAGAGCCTCTGTCATCAAATGCTTCTAAGGTGTTTTGGGACTAGTTGAGAGGTGGAGAGCCAATGGATTTCCAACATGAAACAGACATGATGCAGGTGGAATCACCCTCATCAATGAAATTCTGATGAATCATCTTTCCTTTTATAATGACTTGAATAAAAAATGCAATTTAATGGGGAAGACGAGGTAAATGGTTTTCCAAATCGAAAGTGATCAAACTTGAATCGTGAGGGTCAATACCTCCTATAGTAGAAAATAATTATTTCTATTGCATTAGACAAGTTTGGAGAACTTCCAAGGCAAGCATCGTCAAGGGTGCTTGAGCTAAATCTTCAACAATACTGTAATTTTGAGTAGCTCTAGCGTTCATATTATAGGATGACTTCCGAAGAACACCTTTAGGAGGCAGTCAAATACGGATTCACTATTAGATATCTTGATATGGAGAGGACCAGAAGTGGGTGGAGTAGAAGTATAAGGTGCATTAGTGGCTTCCTTTTCCACCATATTCTTTTGAGGAGTTTGATAATCTTTCGATCGGTGGCAACAGAAATAGGAACTGTACCACTCACGAAAACCTAAGAACCCGAAGAGGCAAAGGATTCTTCTTGGTCTACCAACTGATTTTGTTGAGATGGAAATGGATCTTAGAGTACAGTTAGGGTCCTTTCAATAAGTGACTAAATTCTGCACGATGGGGACAATCCTTGGTGTAATGATCTTCCTCACAAATGAGGCAAGGATATTTAGGCTTACATTTGGAGACATCATCAACAGATGGCTTAGGAGAGTCCTGTTTTGGGGTATCATATTTCGCTTTAACTTTACCCTTTTTCTTACCTTTGGAGGCTTTGTCTACCTCAGGGGTTTTACCAGGATTAGAGGGGTTTTCTGAAGGAGGATTGGAACTAGTAATCGAAACATATTTTTTCTTCGAAGAAGCTTTAGTGGAAGTTTGAGATATTGATCCAATTATACCATCAACAAGTGATACATACGAAGACTTCGAAGATTTTGGATCTGAATATGGCCTTAGAGCATCTGGAAAATTTCATATAGCGTGCCAGATTGGGAATAAACCAAATCTAAATACTGGGCATGGGAAATGGCTTGATCTTCAATAACACAACCTCCCATTGCTATTTCTGCATTGATTTTGTTTACAAATGACTTGGTGAACCATTCGTTCAAAAACTCATCAGGGATTTCAAACTTGATTAGGTGATGCCGACATCTCCATTCATGGATGTGATCGGAGATATGGGCCGCAGTATCCTGTTTCAGATATGTGAGAAAGTGGGTACCAGTTTCATAATGAACTGGTAACTAGAAGTGAATGAGAAAGGCCATGGACAAAGAATTCAAGTCTGCATAGGTACCTCGAGGCAACTCGATGTACCATTTTGCAGTAGCACCTGTCAACGTTCGCTCAAAGAGGCGCAGATGAACAGAATCGTCAATGTAGGAACTGTAAGAACACAATAAATGATATGTCATCACATGGGCCTGAGGTTCTTCTTTAGCTTTTCCTTTGAATTTAGGGAAATCGCTAGGAATCTTAGTGGGAACTGGAGGCCAATAAGGTGAATGAAGAATTGGATCATTAGTAAGCCTTGAGACATCTCGAAATTCCAATGTCACTAGAAATAGTGATTGCAAATTAAAAGGCATGTAAGGCCTTTGATAAGGACAAGTTTGAGGATTCCAACCTTATTGGTAAGGGTTTCCCCCAAAGTGGAGGATTTTGACCATAAGGGCCTTAATTTTACCCTCACTGAGGGATGCCCTAATTGTAAGGTGGATTTTGTCCAGGGTAGGGTTGATATTGACCTGCCATAGGCCTTTGAAACTCATAAGGTGGATAAACATTGTACGTTGCATATGGATTATAAGGTTGTTGCAACTATTGACCATGGTAATAAAGTTGTTGGTCCTTGGCCTTGTGACTGCAAGGTTTGACCTTATTGATATAAAGGTTGGGTTTGTTGCTACAAGGGCGACCTTGCTGCTGCAATGGTTGACCTTGCGGATACAAGGGTTGATTGGGCTGTTGTAAAAAATGTGTTTGTTGTTGCAAAGGTTATTGAAACTGTTGTAAAGGTTGCCCCTACTGCTACAAAGGTTGCCCTTGCTGCTGCAAAGGTGGCCCTTGTTGTTGCAAAGGTTGTTGAACAGTTCCTTGAGGGATTCCTTGTTGGTACTAATAAGTATCAATTGGGATTTGACCATATGCACTGGGAATAGGATTCTGACTAGGTTACACATGTGGACCCATTTGTGGAACGTAAGGTGGATTTCGCAGTGCTTGTGAACCATATGGAACATAAGACTGTTGGAAGGGTATTTGAGCCAAATAAGGTTGTTGATATTGGACATTACCTTCCCCATTTGGAATAGATGAATCAGGGGGATTAGGAATATCACTAATAAGTTGATTTACTCCAACCATGTGAGGTTGTGATCCACTCACTACGGATCCACTTGAGACAAGAGGTATATTTGGATTTTCCCCCCATGGTGTGAATGAGGCGGTGACACATTCTATTCATTTGATGGGGGAATCGAGGAACTTATAGACGTATCAACCAAAACTATCAGTTTCACCATAATGGAAGGTTGAAACGAAGGTAATAGTTGTGATAGAATAGTCAGTTAAATCAAAACTATAGTAGTGGAAATTTGGACAAGGACATGAGTGGTCGTGTTAGGAATAAATGGACCGGAAGTAGGCATAGCATTTGATGACCAAATTTGCTTTTGGTAAACAAAGAATAACTAGGAGTTCCTGAAACTAGCTAAGCCAAGGTTGTGTAACCATGTGGAAGCATAGGCCCACTGTTCGCAGGAGGTGGTTGAGTCGAAATTCTTCCTTCATAAGGAAATCCTTTCGGGGGAAAGTCGTATTCGAAATCATTATCAAAACTAGGAGTGTGATTAGTGAGACTTCTGGTGGACCTCAAGGAGAGGTTGGAATATCACCTTCTGAAGCCATAGGTGGAAAGAGATGGCAAGGAGGAATCAAAATGGACAAGGAGATAACTCCAAAGGAACACCCAGTCGATCGTATGGACTATATGGATGTTGAGGAGATATCACAAATGGATCAAAAAGCAAATTCGAATGGTATAAAACAAAACTTTGTGGACTCTTAGGGGTTTCCAGATCAGACTCCTAAGATGATGATGAGTCTCAAGGTGGGGAACGAGAAGTAAGGGTTTGGATGCTTGGGACAATTCCAAGTTCAAATCCTTTAGCTTCAATTCACTATGAAACTTCAAGACGAACTCCTTGTGAAGACCCTTCAGTATCAATCGATGAAGGGGAACTGTGAGGTGAACACAATGGTTCAACCACAATGACTTTCTCTCAAGAGCAGAAGGAGAGGAGGTGATTTGTTAAGGGCTGATTAAAATTGAAATCTGCAAGGAATTACTCAATGTGATGCCAAGAAGAAACTACATGGGTTCGACATATTATCGTTGGAAGTTAATTTTATGACTCAAAACAACAAATAAATTAAAAAGGGTAATTTTAGGCAAGAGGGTTTACCAAGTATCCATGAACCGTTATATACACATTAGCCAAAACTAAGGACATAAAGTACGATGACCAATCTCCCCAAATGCAACGTTTGGTGTATCACGTTTACAAGGCGGTTGACTCGGTTACGTGCGGCTACAAGATAGAAACCTAGTGGGTTCTCCCAATATATACTCGACAGTACGGGGAGAAAAATTCTATGTTAGCATTTCCTAATGCATAACCGTTTGGTGAGAGTGTTCCCATATACTTGCCATACTGAAGTGCCTCTTATATACCCTAAATTATAGGAGAACCTTTGATATAATTTTGTACTTGAACATGATTTCACCCCCGAGATACAATGCAAGAAGTTAATGACATCTACTATGTTTAAGGTTGCCAAAACATGTCTCTAGCCTAGAACTCTAGATATTTACATTAGGTTACAAATGCTCCTTAGGTTAATTGAGATAAATTTTAAGTTTATCTTGAATTAGGTCCCAATTTTATGGCTCAACGATGTCATCTGAATTCATATAATGTAGCTAAATGAGAAAAAAGAAATATTTTCATTCAATGGAGGCTAAACTAATGAAGGAAGAGATACAACCAAACAATTCATCAATCAAGAAAAATGCATCAAAACATGACTCCTTAACTTTTCCAATGCAATATGTAAAAATGAAAACAACTCTTTCACTTTCACTAACAAATGCAATGCAAAAATGTAATCCTATGAGAAACAAATATCACTTTTCTTTCGCTAAGATGCACTAATCTTTTTGTTCTTTTCCTTTCACTTTGATTCAAAAATGAAAACTAATTCATAAGAAAAGGGGAAAATGGAATCCAAAATGACTAAAATGAAAATTTCATTCACTTTTGGTTTCGAATACAAATTGTTTAAAAAATACTTAAATGAAGAATTCCTTTCACTTTTCTTTTCGAAACATTGAAAATAAAACAAGTATTCACTTTCAGTTTCACCAAAGCAAACAAATGTAATCTATCTTTGACAATGGAACAAAAGCAACTTTCAAAGCACCAATATGACTCAATATTAATGAAAACAACTTCAGAGGTAGAACCAAAAGAAGCTTACAAATGGTGTCTTAACTATAGTGAAACTCCTAAATGGGGGAAATCAATCTCATAGGGACAAACCAAGTGATACATGAAGGGTGACCTAGACCTAGGAACCCTAGAAGGCAATCAAGCTTCAATCACACATCAACATAAGCCAAGAGACAATTGAAATCACAAAAGGACAACAATCAAGACAAATACATTATAATAATACTGGAAAATCACTCACAGAGGTTGAAACCCACTTAAAGCAAAAAGAAACCCTAATTTTCTTCTATCCTTTGTGATATGTGCACTTGTTAAAGGTAAAAGGGTGATGAAAGGCAGAGCAACGTCAATGTAAATTCAAAATCAGCACTGGCAGCGCCTCTGTCAGAGCAGAAAATGCACTATGAAAGGAAAATAAGGAAAAAATGAAAAATCTTCAAAATCAGAGCAGGCTTAACACTCTCAAGAAAAAAACTAGTGGCTATATTAATATACAGTGATGCATACAAGCCAAGAAATCGACAGTTGGTCAAACTCATTAGAGAATCTAATCGAAGGAATGGATGAAAAGGTTATAGCTTCCCCAGTGGAGTCCTCATTTTGTTGTCCAGGTAAATCTTCTCTGTGGATAGAGTCCTCTCTGTGGACAAAGACAATCCCTATATCCCAATGAGTGGGACTAGCAACAAACGTGATAATCTACAAGACACTTTCCTTAATTACAATAGAAATGAGAGAAGAGGAAGGAGACCTACCTCGTTCAGATGCTATAATGTACTTCCTTGTTGAATATCTTGATCGCTCTCTCCTCAGACTCAGTCCTTACTATTCACAACATTTGAATACCTGCACAAGAAGCCAAATACACAACAAATAATACAAGTACAACTAGCATAATCGAATGTAATCCACTTAACAGATCAGGGAGAATTAAGATAAATGATGCATTGACATAAGCATTTATGGAAATTGAACCAGCAGTTGTATATATTAATGAATAAAAGAGGAATCATACAACCTAGGACTTGATGTTAGTAAACCCTCCTTGAGTGAATGTCCAAGTCCAAGCTCAAGCTCTCCAAGCCAAAATGAATAACATGTAGGCACTATCTCAACATAAGGGTGCAAATAATCAGAGACCAACCATTTGGGAATGGGAGAGGATGAATATATAGGCAAGGAGATGGACTTAGGATCTCTCCAAAGATAGCAGAAGGCCCTCATATTAAGGAAGAAGCTCATAGGGATAAGATCAAAGGGAAATATTGGGAGAATTCAACCACATCCACAACGAACAAACTCCATCTCGTCGTTTTGGAAGCCTCTATATCACGAAGCTTCTTGTCCTCTTTAGGAAAACTTGAATTTTAGGGATCAACGTGAGTATCCAAGTAAAAGCCACACTGGTAGCGTGAGGGTAGTATGGTGCAACCTACCATTAGCACGAGTTGGTAGTGTCACAATTGTGTAATTGTGTTGGTCGTGAAATTAGGGTTTTTGATCTTACTTCTTCAGGGAAGGCTCAAGGCATGTTTTCATCAATTATTCGGGGAGGATCTAGACTGCATATCAAGATGGGTACACTACATAATTTCCAAGTTTCACGCACTCTACGATATGACACAGGGAAGTGCAGGAGACATGAAAAAATAATGTGTAACAATTTGATACTTATGATTTTTGCAAATGTTGGAGTAGAGAGACCTCCAGGGGTTTCTATGATAGTTAGGCAAGTGGAAATCCACATAGAGGATGTTCCATATGAGAAGGGACTATACCCGAGCGTTGAGGTGGAATGTAATCTAGAAGTCCAGACAAGGGGCATTCCAGAATATGCATCGATTGACACGGTGCGACTGTGATATCAGAGGCATACTATAGGGGTACCCACCAGACTATGTCGGTTATTGAACTAAGTCATTAGAGTTGTGTCATGCTATCATGAGCAGCATGTGGACGAATAGCCGTCTCTAGTATTTATTTTCTCCACTTATGCAGGCTTGAGAAACCATGTGTCTTAGAACACAATTTTTACATTTTGATGTAATATATATATATATATATATATATTTATATATATATAATATATATCTTTTCTTGTCATGTTCACTATGTGATGGTTTCCGTTTTACATATGTCATAGATGTTAATCTAATACATAATTAGCCAAAGTATTTGTTAATATGTTCAAACTTCTGAGAATATGTTGATAAGTGATATAATCAAAGTCTCATTCCAAAAGACGAACTCACAAATACATTCTCAAAATTTGAGGGTTTTTAACTAAATATTGTATGTTAAGTTGTAGTACAATGAGTTGTAAATCAATATTAAAGACTAACTCTCTAATGCCAAGAGGAATAGCTTCTGACAAAAGATCGATAGCCGCACTATATTCGACAATGTTATTAGTAGTACGACCTAAACATATGCTTTGTAAATTCATTAACTCACCATTAGGGTCATAGATGTCCCATGTGGCAGAAGATAAATTGTGTGTACTATGACAAGCTCCATCAGCGAAACCGACATAAAGGTTCGATGACATCTTCAAAACAGGTAAAACACATGGTAAGCAGAAGAAAACATGTTTGCCAAAGAAAACAAACACAACAAAACCAAACTACACACTAATGAATAACACACATATGTACAAAGTATTTACATGAAATCATCCATAATATTTCTTGAGGTAAAGCCCATTTCAGGGCTTAGCCAATTGATTTCCTTCATACTCAACCAACTCATAGGAACCTTTATTTAATACTTGTTTAACAATGTAAGGCCCATGCCACATTGGTTTGAATTTCCCAACTCCCAATATATCATTGGCTTGATTATATAGCAAGACCAAGTCACCTTCAACAAAAACACGACGAGTAATAGTTTTATTGTAGTGTTCTTTAACTCATTTCTTTTGAGCTTTAATTACTAACGCATCAATACGACGAGTTTCATCAAGCCTTTCATGGTAAAGTAATCGTTCCTCCTCCGACGAAGTGTCAGGGAGTAATTCAACAACTAGTTTCAATGAAGGAATCCCGCATTCAACCGGAAGGGTTGACTCTAGACCATACACCTACTGAAAGGGTCTAAAAATAGTTGTTGTCTTAGCTACATTTAGGTATGCCCACAAAGCAAAAAATAGCATAAGGTGCCAATTTCATTTATGGATCCCAATAGTACGTTGAAACATTGTAACCAAGACTTTGTTGACTGCCTCAACTTGGTCGTTGGCCTGAGGATAGTAAGGATTTGAGTTGTCATGATGTAGATCCAACTAAGCAGTAAGCTCTGTCATCATCTAATTTCGAAAATGAGAACCATGGTCAGTGACGATGGCTTAAGGGACACCAAATCAAGCTATGATGTGATTAAAAATAAATTGATCCGCATTTTACCTTTGAAATCATATGTGGGCATCGCCTCGGCCCATTTAGTAAAATAATAAATGGTGACGATGATATAATAATGGCCCCCAGCTGAGCGAGGGTTACAAGTCATGAAATCAATACCCCATTTAGCAAAGGGTCTGATGGTAATAATTGGGTGCAAGGGTCTGGGTGGGACACGCTGTTTGCGGTTATAAATCTAGCAAGCATGACATTTTTGGATTGCTAAAATGCAACCTTTGAAGATCGAAGCCCAGAAATAACCAGCGCAAATGATTTTTTGAGCCGTATCATATCCCGACATGTGACTGCCACAGGCCCCAGAGTGATAGTCATTTAAGACTCTCTCAGTTTCTTCAAGTGTTAAACATCAACGAAGGATTGAATTAACACCAACACAGTACAAAGTATCCCCAATAATTCGGTAAGGTTGGGACTGATGTCGGATACGTCAACATTCAAAGTTGGATAACTCCAGTTGAAAGGTTTGATATGCTTGCTCTATAGGGCTAAGTAGCATAGCATCGCCAAAATTGTCAATCTGATCAGGACGGGGAATGACCCAAGGGTCGTGACAAGTCGAGATCATGTTAGTTGAAGTGACATTTAAAGGTGGAAAGGAAAGGGTTCCCATAAGGGAAGAGTCTTTGAAAATACTTACCCTAACACTCTCATAAGGAATATCGATATTCCCAACATATGGCACATTACCATTTGAGGAGTTGGAAGAGAAAAAGGTGAGCTAATCGACAATGACTATTTTTCCTTAATGAAGAAAATGGAGCACAAGGAATAAAGTGGAAACCATGCAAAACATTTCACGGGTCCATCTATGACCAAGTAAAAGATTGTAATTCATATTGGAATCGACAACCTCTACTTCCAGGTTAGCAGTTTTTCCTTCCAATGATATCAGCAAGTCATTGAGAATACCATATGGACATGAACCTCTACCATCGAAGGCTTCCAAGGTGTTAGGGGATTGGTTGAGAGGTGGAGAGTCAATAGACTTCCAACATGAAAGGGACATGATGTAAGTAGAAGAACCTTCATCAATAACAGTCCTATGAATAGTCTTCCCATTAATAATAACTTGCATCAAGAAGGCAACTTGATGCGGGTGATGACGAACATGGTTCTCAAGGTTAAAAGAAATCAGATTCGAATCTATAGGATCAATCCCTCCTATGGTAGAGAGTAATGATTTTCTTTGCGATGCACAAGTCTGGAGGACTTCCAAAGATGACATTGCTGAAGGCGCTTGAGCTAAATCTTCCATAATATTATAATGTTGAGAAACTCACACATCCAAATTATTTGATGACTTCTGAAGAACACCTTTTGGAGGTGGTCAAATAATGGAATCATTACTAGGTCATTCAATATGAAGAGGACCAAAACTGGGTGGAGTGGAAGTAGAAAGAGTATTAGTGACATCATTTTCCACAACCAGTTTTGTAGGACTATGATAATCTTTCAATTGAGTAGCAACAGAGAAATGAGTCATTACACTAATGAAAACTTGAGAACCTAAAGATGTAGAGGATTGAGTTTGATCTACCAGTGAAGTATTCTATGATGGAAAGAGTTTTTTCAACACAACTAGTGTCCTTAGGGTGCCTTTTAATAGACGACTAATCTCATCATGACAGAGACAATCATTGTTATAATGATCTTCATCACATATAAGACAAGGATATTTCATCTTGCATTTGGATGCACCATCATCGGGTGGTTTAGGAGGATCCTACTTTGGGGTATCATAATTAGCCTTATTTTTACCTTTCTTTTTTCCTTTCGAGGCTTTGTCTGCTGTGGTAAATTCAACATCATTCACCTCAGAATTTTTAACAGGATTTTTGGGAGTATTCAAAGGAGGAGAAGGTGCAGTAACTAGAGTAAATTTCTTCTCCATAAAAGTAGAAGAAGTATTACTAGAAGTTTGAGCTACTAGAACAATAATACCATCAACGAGTGGTGTCTCCATAGGTTTAGAAGATGTTAGATCAGTTGAAGGTTGCATAGCATCAAGTAAGAGATCATAAATCATGCCAGATTATGAATATACCAAATCTAGATATTGAGCACAGACGATGGCTTGTTCTTCAGTCACACAGCCACCCATAGCAATGTATTTGGTGATTTGATTAACAAATGACTTAGTAAAGGATTTGGTTAAAATCTCATCAAGGATTTTTAACTTAATAAGGCAACATCAATGTCTTCACTCATGGATGTGATCGGATATGTGGGTAGTGTTATTATGTTTCAAATACATTAGGAGATGGGTATCAGTTTCATACCGAATTGGTAGCTGGAAGTGATTAAGAAAATCCATAGCCAAATTATTGAAATCTTGAGTGGAACCTTGAGGTAACTCGATGTACCATTTGGCAACAACACCCATTATGGGTTCACTAGAAAATACACAATTGAACGAAGACATTGACCCAAGAATTAGACAAACACCATAAGTGATAGGTCATGACATGAGCTTAAGTGTCTTCTCCAGACTTCAACTTTGGACAATCACTAGGAATTTTGGTAGGCACCAAAGACCAATATGGTGAATGAAGTATTGGGTCGTTTGTAAGCCTCAACACATCCGATAACTCCAAAGTTGCTAAGAATGGCAGTTGAGGATTAAAATTCATTAAATGCCTTTAATAAGGTCCAAATTGAGGATTCCAACCTTGTTGGTACTGATTTTCCCCCCATAGTGGCAGATTTTGACCATAGGGATTTTGATACTGCCCCCACTGGGAGGAATTTTGACCATACAAAGGTTGAGTTTATCCCCACAAAGGTGGGTTTTGACCAGGAAAAGTTTGATATTGACCCGACACAGACTGTTGAGAACCATAAGGGGGATAAACAGCCTATGAGGAGTATTGAGCATAAGGTTGTTGATGCAATGGTTGACCTTGTTGATACAACGGTTGACCTTGCTGCTACAACGATTGCACTTGTTGCTACAAAGGTTGTTCATAAAACCCTTGTTGCATGTAAGGTCCTTCTTGTACGGAAGGTCCCTGTATCTAATAGGTTCCTTGTGGGATTTGATCAGTTCCTTACTGATATTGATAGGTTCCTTGTTGTAAAGGATTACCAGATCCTAAAGGATAAGTTCCAGAAGCAAACTAAAAATGGCCATATGACCCAAATGAGAGATTAGGACCAGATTGCATTTTGGATCCTGCCTGTTGATTGAAAGGTGGATTGGAGGTTGATGTGAACCATAAGGAGGGTATGGCTGTCGGTAACGTATTTTAACTAAAAGAGGTTATTTGTCCACTCACATGGGTTCCATTGGAAACATGAGGAGGTGGTTGCCCCCCACAGAGTGGTACATATTGCCCACTCAATGGAGGAGGTGTAACCACTGTAGAGGTCGAAAGAAGAGTTGAATAACCTATAGAGACATAAATTTTCCCAACCGTGACTATAGGTTCAATAGGAACTGAAGAAACCACAGTTTGAACAAGAATTTGGGAAGCCATGTTCAAAACGAATGGGCCAAAGGTAGGCATAATGCCAGATGACCATATTAGATGGTGATAAAGTGAAGATGTGCTTGGAGTACCTAAAATTAAATGACCAAGAGAAGTATAGCCTGGCGAGAATAAAGGTTCACTACTTTTAGGTGGTGGAGTTGGTCTACTCCCGATATGAGGAGAAGACTCATATAGAAAGCCTTAAGGAAGAAAGTGATATTCAGATTCGTCACCAAGACCCAGAGTATGAGTGGTTGAGACTTCCAGAGGAGGATCTCGTGGAGAGGTTGGAATCTCACCTTCTGATGCCATGGGTGGAAACAGTTGACAAGGAGGAACCCACAATGAATGAGGAGAAAGTTCCAAAGGTACTCTCAGGTATATCGGAGGCGCTCCACGTATAGAAAGTATATGGGA
Source organism: Pinus taeda (assembly GCA_000404065.3). NCBI lineage: Eukaryota > Viridiplantae > Streptophyta > Pinopsida > Pinales > Pinaceae > Pinus > Pinus taeda. The sequence continues at coordinate 248,903 of APFE030680866.1, forward strand.
ACGCTCTCATTGAATGGTTATGCATTAGACAACACTAAAACAGACTTGTGCTCCCCGTACCACTACGTATATATTGGAAAACCCCACTAAGTTTCTATCCTTAGAAACAGGTAATTTAGTTAGCCACCTTGTAAACATGATACATTGAACACAACATTTGGGGAGATTGGATGTCGTACTTTAAGTCCTTGGTTTTGTCTAAGATGTATATTGCGATTCACGGATACTTGATAGACTCTCTTGCCTACATTACCCTTCTTTTTATTTATTTTTTGTTTTTAACTTCTAAAATTTACGCCCACAATAACATGTCTTACCCATGCAATTCTCCTTGGCCTCATTATGCTTTATTAATGGTAAATTTTAATTGAAGATCAAATAAATCACCTCCTTTCCTTTTATTTTTGAGAAAAAGGTCATTGCGACAGAACCACCGAGTTCGCCTTACATATCCCCTTCACAATCCACCTTGAGATTCCAGAGTCACTTGAAGGTCGAGGTTTTGAACTTAGAATTGTCCTCAATATTCAACCCCTTGCTTCTCATCCCCCAGCGAGTCATTGTCATGATCTCAGGAATCTGAACCATAAAGTCTTGAGGTTCCCCAATGGAGTCACCATTTTTTGTGTGAAGATAAATACCCTTTGTAGATAGAGGTGATCTCTCTAACCTAATGAGTGGGTTTAGCAACAAACTGAACAACCTAATGTAAACTTTCTTGACTTATGTTTAAAACTACACACACACACACACACACACAGAAAGAGAAACCTACCTCGCTATGATGTTAATTGCTCAATCCTTTGGTCATGTCTTCGATCCCTTAGTTTCCAAGCTCACTCCTTGCTTATTCCTTACATTTGAATACCTACGAAAGACATCAAAAGACAATACAAGATACAAGAGCATACATAGTATATAGAAAACATAAATTACTTGGTAGATCAAGGAGTATCAAGCTAAATGCATAAATAATTAGAAATTTATGGAAAGTGAACATCAGATGTATATATTAATGAATCAAAAATGGAAGCATACAACCATTTCCTTGATCTTGGAGACCTCCTTTTGGTGGATGTCCAAGTCCAATCCAATAATCTTCAAGCACTCCTTCTCCAACTTAGATGGGTAGCATTTACACATAATCTCAACATAGGAATGCAGGCAATCAATGACCAACCATTTGGGAATGGAGGGGATTTTATTTATAGGAAGGGAGAGTGTTGACACCTAATCCTTGTGATTGGGTGAATTTATGTAAATAAATAAATTAGAAATATGAATAGTCATCGAGATATGAACTAAATAGTATCTCCCTCATGTATATAATGAAGACCTACCTGATGGAATAAAACACATGAATCATTTTTGTCTTATGGAGTTACTGCCTAGCCTGACATGGTATTAGACCCAGCTTGTTTTTTTAGCTTTTATGCCCTTTGTAACTCCTTATTCTGCTCCTCTGCTCCTTTGCTCTCCATTCAAAATAGCCTTCCATACAAAGCGTTGTCTCTCCATTCAAAAACATTGCCTGTTCATAAATGTTGGTAGCCTGCTCCACGCAGTCACCTGAATGCTGCTGCCTGACACTGCCTGCGCCCTCTATCTGTCATATGCCATATATTCAGGCTTGCCCCCTCCACAGTTGCTGCCAGGTCTAAACACTGCATTATCTGCATCCTCTGAGCTCTGCATTAGAAGAATTTTCTTTTGAGGGGACAAGTCGTGGTCCTTAGAGTCCTTTGACTGTGTCTCAACCAGATTGTTTCTCAACTATTCGCTGCTAAAGAATTCATTTAATTTTTCAAACCTAGCATTCTCTGCTTCTAACTCAACGTTCTTTTCTCTGATAAACTAACCGGCTCAGCCTATTAGCCTCTTGCACACTACCAATTTTTGGATCAAATTCGCAGTCTCTCTCAGAACAGCATCGTCTGGTTTGAAATCTAGTAGCAGTTCACCAAAATACTTGACAAAATATCGGCATTCCTCTACTTTAAGCTGCTCCAGGATATCCTCCTTTTCCTTGGAAATATCAACCCTAAAAAAATTTCATTTTCTTGCTTCCTTTTGTGTTTTCTGAAGCTTGGGCTGCTTTGAGAAGCAGTAGAGCTCTGAATCTTCAAATCACTTGTCATCTTCAGTAGTGAAAGTTTGTGCTTTGATACGCACTTCAGATCACTTGTCATCTTGTAGCGGCCAGTTTTGAATGCTACCCCAATTTACTGGATAGAACGATATGGTATATACGGTGAGCATGGAGATGTGGTAACTTACCACTCGCGTTTTTTTTAAACTGGCAACCAAGTATGGACCACTTACGTCCGTCCTCACAATCATTGTGGGGTTTATATACTTATTGGTATCCCCATCCAAACCTAGTAATTTTAAATCAAGCAAGAAAAGGCGGTAGGTCATTTGTTCATATATGTTAACTTGTGATATTGAGAGTCCAAATACGTCTGGACTACGTTCTTCATCCTTTTAGTGGACGCAGTGCTTTATGCTGTTGAGGGTATTTTTTGGACTACGTTCTTCAGCCTTTTAGTGGACGCAATGCTTTATGTTGTTGAAGATATTTTTTGGACTTAGTATACTGCCATATTCTATACTTTAACTTTGTGCAGATGAATGCGAATTAACATTTGAATTTGTTGTCCCATCATACCATATGTATATTTTTTCCCATTAGGAGTAAAATTTTGCAGCAGAAGTGTTTATTACAGAATGCATTCAATCATATCCATGGTGGGAATAGTTCTCACTGGCAAGGAGAACTATCTTGAATGGTCTCGGATGATAAAACACACCCTCATTTTCAATGAGTTGTGGAAAGGTGTGTCGGAGACGGAGATAATGAACCAGTACAACCTACCTCAGACAAAGAGCTCGTCATTTAGGAAAACAAGAACAACAAAGCTTATGCATTAATCGCAACCTCTGTAAATGAAGAGGTGAGTCGCCATATTTCGTCATATTCAACTGCCTTTGAAGCTTTACAAAAGCTGAAAGAACTCTATGACTCACATTCTGCACTTGAAGTTGTTCAACTCATGATTAAAACTCTTCACTCTTGAACTGCAAAATAATGATCCTCTTACTCTTGCATCTAAAGTAAAGTCTATAATGCATGATATCAAATCTGCTAAGGTTGAATTGGATATTCCTCTTATCACTTTTCTCAAGGCACTTTATCCTACTTACTCCAATTATCTTGAGTCATTGCAAGCAAATGGAAATCTCAAAGATATAACCTTTAACTCTCTTGTGAAAAAGTTTGCTGAAAGAGAGAAAGCTTTTGGAAAGAAGACAACCCCTGAATCTTTTGAAGAGGCTATGTGCCTTGCTAATAAAGAAAAGCATCCTACTCAAGATTCTACAAGAGGAAGAGGTGGTCGAAGAGGAAGAGGAAGATATTTCAGAGGCAGGGGGCGCAAACATTCTCAAGGAGAAAAGGAATATTTGCACTGCATTTGCTGCAAAAGAAATGGATCACATGATGCCTCTACATGCAACCTACCATGGGACAAAATTGAGCAAAAAAGAAACCAACAGAAAGGTAAAACTGATGACACAGAAAAATGTAAAGCACCTGAATCTGCTCACTATGTTGTGGCACAATGTAACATTGGAGTAAATGAAGATTTATTTAATGCTTCACTTCCTTCTTGGAAAAACGATTGGTTGCTTGATTCAAGAGCAACCTGCCACATGACTCATAGAAAAGAGTTTTTTGAAGATTCCACTGACAATGTTGATGGAGCAGTATACTTTGCAGACCAATCAAAAATCAAGCCACCAGGGCTTGGCACAATCAGGCTTAAACTACCTGGTCTTCCAGACTTTCTTCTACATCATGTTCTATATCTCCCATAGCTCAAGAGAAACTTGTTGTCCTTGTTCCACATCTGCTAGCAAGGTCACTCCATTCATATGTTTGATGGCTAGCTTGAGGTAAGAAAAGCATCTGACCACTCACTTGTCATGAGGGGAATAGAAGAAGAAAGGCTTCTCAAGCTGCAAGGAACCTCTGCTCATGCACAACCTTTCTCATACAATTCTCATCATGAAGAAGGTACACTTCCATCAAGTTTATTATGGCATGATAGATTTGGACATTTGAACTATGACAGTCTCCGCTTATTGAAGAAAAATGGTGTTGTTGGTTTGCCTACAATTCCTACGAAACTTAAGCAATGTGATGCTTGCATTCTAGGAAAGCATAGAAAACAATCTTTTCATGATTCACATTCAAGAGCACATAGAAAACTTGAACTCATTCATTTAGATTTATGCGGTCCAATGCATGTTCCTTCCGCAAATGGAAATAAATATATCATGACATTTATTGATGACTACACCAGAATGTGTTGGGTTTATTTATTGAAGAACAAATCTGATGCTTTCCTAACATTCAAGAATTTTCATAAATGGATTGAAAATGATGCACAATCTCATATTGGGTCTATTCGCACTGATAATGGAAAAGAATATACATCAAATGAATTTGAACACTATCTTCGCCAACATGGGATTAAACATCAAACAACTGTGCCTTATAATCCCCAACAGAATGGTGTAGCTGAAAGAATGAATAGAACAATCTTGAATATGGTACGATCCATGCTTTTCTTCAAAAATGTAAAGATAATGTTTTGGGCTGATGCTGTTCTATGTGCTGCATATATAAAGAATAGATGTCCATCTAATGCTATAAGAAACAAGACTCCTTATGAATTGTGGTATGGACATGTTCCTTTGGTAAAACATCTCAGGATCTTTGGTTCCACCTGTTATGCTTTGATACCAAAGGTACATAGAAACAAACTTGGCGCTAGAAGTCGTAAGTGTATCTTCCTTGGGTATTCAAACATCTCCAAAGCATATCGCCTCTATGATGAAGAAAATAAAAACTTTTTGTATCTAGAGATGTAATTTTTCTTGAATCATCCAAATCTGACAATGTTGTTGAGCGGCAACTTGATTGCTTGGATAGATTCGCAAAAACAAAATCATTTCAAGAATTTGATAATCAGATTCCACATCTTGAAGGGGGGATTCCTATACTGGATCAACATGTGGAATATTCTATTGAAGATAACTCTCCCGCACATGAAACTCCAACAACGGATGATGCTTTAAGTGATGTAATTGATAGAATTGGGAGAATCAATCTTGATTCAGTCCCAACTCAATAAACAGAGTAGCCTAGACCATCTGAGAAAGGTCCCTAAAAGTGGCTGACAAAGACACTTGAAAGTATTCATCCTGATGAAGTTGGAAAGACAGGAACCAGAAATTCAAACCGGTAAAATGGAGGTGATGTAGATGACTCTAATTCACGTGTTGATATGGATGTTTCTTATGATTGTGAATTGAACCTGTCTACAGATTTTGAACCAACTTCCTTCAAAGAAGCTGCTTCTCATGATGAATGGAAAGAAGTGATGCAAAAGGAGTATGATGCCCTCATAAAGAGTGTCACTTGGAAGCTGGTTGATCCTCTATTAGGAACCAAACCAATTGGCTGCAAGTGGGTCTACAAGAACAAGTATAAAGCTGATGGCTCACTTGATAAGCACAAAGCTAGGCTTGTGGAAAAAAGTTTTGCACATAAGGAAGGGGTCGATTATGATGAGACTTTTGCCCCCACAACAAAATGGGCTACCATTCGGACACTCTTTGCACTAGCAACTCAAAACAGTTGAAAATTCCATCAAATGGATGTAAAAATTGCTTTCTTGAATGGAGATCTAAAAGAGAATGTTTTTATGTCCTAGCCTAAAGGATTTGCTATGAAAGGACATGAAAATAAAGTATGCAAACTTGTGAAGTCCTTGTATCGCCTCAAACAAGCACCGTGAGCCTGGTATGAAAAAATAACTGAGCATCTTTTGAAACTCAATTTCAAACATTTTGATCTTGATGATGCAACTTTATTTGTCAAGAAAGTTGGAAAAACAGTTGTATATCTTGTGGTATATGTAGATGATCTTTTGATGACAGGGAACAATGAAAGCTACATTTCATCCATAAAGAAGGAATTGGGGAAAGTTTTGAAATGACTGATTTGGGCTATGTTCATTACTATCTCTACATTGAAGTAACCCAACATCCAAAGTCCATATTTCTTTCTCAAAAGAAATACATTGGAGATCTATTGAACAAGTTTGGCATGACATAGTGCAATCCTCTTACTACTCCAATGGAACAAAACTTAAAGCTCACTTCTATTGAAGGAAAAGAATTTGAGGATGCAACAAAGTATAGACAGCTTGTAGGAAGTCTCAACTACATATCTACTACCAAACCAGACATTTCGTTTGTTGTTGGAATCCTCTCCAGGTTTATGCAAAAGCCTTGTGAGGGACATTGATTTGTTGCAAAAAGAGTTCTAAGGTACTTGAAGGGAACTCAAGACTTTGGAATCAAGTATACACAGGCGGACGACTTCAGCTTGATTGGATACTCTGATTCAGACTTCAATGGAGACAAAGAAACTGAGGTATCAACTTCAGGATATGCTATGAGTCTTGGATCAGGAGCTTTCTCCTAGAGATCACACAAACAATCAGTTCCAGTAGATTCCACAACAGAAGCAGAATACGTGGCAGCAGCTGAAGCAACAAAATAAATTGTGTGGCTCAGGAAAATTCTTGAAGATTTGCAGGTAAAATAAGTACAATAAACTCCATTCATGATTGACAATACCTCTGCAATAAAGTTGGCCAAGAACCCAAAATTCCATGATCGAACGAAGCACATCAATACTAATTATCATTTGATTCGACATCATGTTGAGGCCAAAACAATCCATCTCCATCATTGTTCCACAAATGAGCAAATTGCAGACATCTTCACCAAAGTTCTTGGAAGAGAAAAGCTTGAACGATTTAGAATGATGCTTGGACTCACCAACATCCCTTCAGATTAAGGGGGAAATGTTGACACCTAATCCTTGTGATTGGGTGAATTTATGTAAATAAATAAATTAGAAATATGAGCAGTCATCGGGAGATGAACTTAACAGTCTCTCCCTCATGTATATAATGAAGACCTACCTGATGGAATAAAACACACAAATCATTTTTGCCTTATGGAGTTACTGCTTGGCCTAACAGAGAGGGAGTTAGGGATCCACAAAAGAGGGAGGAAGGTCTACATCTCAAGCGGAAGGCCTTTAAACGTCAAGAGCTCCAAACGAGATACCTCGACCATATCTCCGCCCAACAACATCCAACTCACTATTTCTTGAAGTTTCCAGCATATGAAGCTTCTCCTCCATTTTGGGAAATCCTGCCAGAAGAGGTTCATCACAGGTTTTTATATGAAACCTGCGCTGGTAGCACTAGGTCAAAGAACTGAAACTTTCCATCAGCACAGACAAGGAGTGGAGCAGCGTTGGTCCTACAATTAGGGTTTCAGTCAACCGATTCCAGAATTGACTCAGGGCAGTTTTTCTTTGATTCTTCAAGGATATTTCAGTATGTGTTCCATGATGAGTACACTTCACAGTTGTCAATATTTTGGTACTTTGGGATGTGGAATAGGAAGTGAATAGGAGGTCGGACAAAATACTATGTAACATAACAATTATGTGTTTATGGCAGTATGATGCAAGGGATTGCATGGAAAAGGAGATTGCCATGAAATCTAAAAGAAGGCTTAGGTTGAGCTTTCCCTTGGAAGCACTGGGAACCATGGGGATTAAGTCATGGTCTCTATGGTTAGTCTTGTGCTTTTCATATTTTTTTTATTTTCTTCTTCTTGATTTGTAGTTTTTTAATGTCTAGGCATGATCATTCCACTTTGTTTGTGGTGTCATATTGTTATTGGTTTTCATGGTTTCTTCTTGCTTGTTTCTTGTCTTGCCTTTTATGGTTTGGGTCTAGGGAATTGGTTGGGAAAGAGGAAAGTTAATGGAGTCCAGAGAGAGATGAATGAAACCCAACAGGTGATGTAAGGTCTGGATGAAGTTCGGTGCATGTATAAAGGTAGTTGAAGGAAAGAGTATGACAACCAATTGGATTTTTTGGGGTTCATTGGTGCAAAATGGAGGATGGTGGGACAATCATGAGAAAAGTAATTAGTAAAGGTAAAGTAAATGGATTTTAGGCTTCATATGCCTTGGGTATGTTGGGAACTATTTTTCTCAAGCTTGTGCATGTGTTGCACGCATACAAGGAGTTCTCTTAACCTTGAGCTTATGATATCTAGTAATTATGTTATGATCATGATTACGTTGATCTTTATATACATATTTATGTGTTTGTATGTATGTCATTGTATTAAAAGATCATGATTGTTTAATGCTAATATTTATGTGTGTGTGTGTGTGTGTGTGTGTGTGTGTTGATGTTTGACAAGGTCATTAGGAATGATTCTTGTGAAGGAATGATTACCTACATAGGTGAATGACATGAAGAGGTTCCTGATTCATTAGGAATCAAGTGGGAAGAGTAGTCCTGACAAATATATGAGGTTAGTATCATGTGGATATAAATTGATATTATGTTATTATAGTATGCTTATGTTATGGACATCCTAGGCTGAGGGATACATCAGCGAAATGAAAGCATTGTGGTCTGTAGCCTGTTGGGACAAGCATGGATAAGGCACTAGAAGCAATTTTTCTTGGTAGGCACAATGTGGTTATGGATGTGTGGTAATATTGTGGTGCATATGTTGTAGATGTTACATCTGTGATTTTGTGCGCATGTGGTGTTGTATATATATATTTTGTGTACATGTTTTTTATTCAATGTTATGTACAGGGTGGTACATATAATGTTGTGTGAATGTTGCATATGTAGTGTTGGGTATACATGGTGCTATGTACATATTGAATATGCAGTGATGTGTACATATTGTATTGTGTGCATGATGAATATGTGGCATTGTGTGCATATGGTGTTGTGTGCATGTTGTATATGCAGTGTTGTGTACATAGGGTGCTGTGTACATGTTGTATACACAGTGCTATGTACATATCTTGTTGTATGCATGTTGTACATATGGTGTTATGTAAATATGGTGTTGTGTACATGTGGTGTTGTGTACATGTCGTGCATGTGATGTTGTGTACATGTGGTGTCATGTACAGGTCATGCATGTGGTACTATGTACATGTGGTATTGTGTACACATTGTATAGGTGGTGTAGTGTACATGTGGCATTGTGTACATGTTGTGTAGGTGGTGTTGTGTACATGTCGTGCATGTGATGTTGTGTACATGTGGTGTCATGTACAGGTCATGCATGTGGTACTATGTACATGTGGTATTGTGTACACATTGTATAGGTGGTGTAGTGTACATGTGGCATTGTGTACATGTTGTGTAGGTGGTGTTGTGTACATGTCGTGCATGTGATGTTGTGTACATGTGGTGTCATGTACAGGTCATGCATGTGGTACTATGTACATGTGGTATTGTGTACACATTGTATAGGTGGTGTAGTGTACATGTGGCATTGTGTACATGTTGTGTAGGTGGTGTTGTGTACATGTCGTGCATGTGATGTTGTGTACATGTGGTGTCATGTACAGGTCATGCATGTGGTACTATGTACATGTGGTATTGTGTACACATTGTATAGGTGGTGTAGTGTACATGTGGCATTGTGTACATGTTGTGTAGGTGGTGTCGTGTACATGTGATGTTGTGCACACATTATGCAGGTGGTGTGGTGTATAGGTGGTACTATGTACATCTTGTACATATGGTACTGGTGTACATGTGGTATTATGTGCATGTCATACATCTTGTGTTAAGGGCTTGCAGTGCTATGTATGTCCATTGTGTATTCGGGTATCATGACATGTGTATTTGTTATGTTGTACTCTATGTACGCATAGGTATTTTGTTTTACAATGGATGTAGGCATATGTATTGTGTGGTGGTGTACACCAGATGTGGGCGTATGTATTATGTTGTGTTATACACTGGGTGTAGGTGTATGTGTTGTATGTCAGGTGTAGGTGAATGTATTGCATAGTGTTGTATGCCATATGTGGTTGTATGTTTTTGATGCACACTATGTGTATGTATAAATGGTTGAGGAGAAGGCATTGGGTGTTTTTCGAGTGTGGTAACCGATATGGAGTGCGTATAGAATAAAGACAAAGGAAGAAGCTAAGGATTGATTGAAAGATAAGTGTCAGTATTTTACTTCAGTTTTATTATGCATGTGAGTTATGATTCTGGTCCATGATGATTACATGCGATCTATGATTTTGGTTTATGATGATTACATGTGATCTAAGATTCTAGTTTATGATGGTTACATGTGATTTATGATTTTGATCTATGATGGTTGTGTTTTGAGCTAACCTGATGTGATATGTTTATACATGATGATTTCATCAAAAATGTTATTTTGACTTGTTGTGACAGGAAGTAAACCTGATTGCAAATGCACCTTATTGATGAGCTACCAATGTGGTATGATGTGAAGTTATTTCAATTTATTTTGAAACTAATGGAAATTATGTGCTTGGAATAGGAATTCATGAGCATGCCCAGTTGGGTGGTTGAAAAAGACTGTAAGCATTAGCAGAAATGACAAAAGGAATTGCAAAATGCAACAGTATGCTTGTAAAGCACTTCAGGAGCAGGGCCATTATGGGACACTAGTAATCAATAATGTCCTTTGATTTCCATGAGCATGATATGACCGATACGATGGTTTGATGAAGGTATATTCTTTGGTTGTTTGACTTTATGATGCGAGGAAGCCTTCCCAAGGGATGGATCGCCCAAGATAGGGGATATCGGGGAACTTGGAATGTGAGTGACTGCATGGAAGAGGGTGATTGGATTGCCCAAAGGATAATGTATCAAAGAAGGGAAGGTCGGGGATATATTTGTTTTGGTCTTGTGCATTTCCAGATGGAATCAAATGCACATTGGGAATGTGCCCTGGAACAATGAGCCTATATCTGTTCACTGAGAGGACAAGTGGCATGAGATTATAGCACTGGACATTGGATGCAACTTTGATTGTGACAATGAATTCTGGACTTCCTAGGAAGGAAGTTAATCCTGGTATTACTTTGAGGATGGAGGTGTGAGCCTCTAGATTCCCTTGTTGATTGATATAGGCATCATATATTTTTATTTGTTGATTTAGCAAATGTGCATATGTGTATATGTGGTTATTATAAATACCGTAATGAGTTGTGTTATAAAGATCCAACAACCGATATGTTTTTCATGTTGTCATGATGTTTTGATTTTGAGCGGGTCATTCATTGTAAACACTGCAATGAACTAAGTTATAAAGATCCATGGGAAGTATGCTTTTTTTTCATCATTTTTACTGAGGTCTTGGTGTGGTTTAACACCGAGGATGTTGTTCCCTAAGTGGAGGGGCGGGGGGGGGTTCTGTAACAACCCTGGTGAAAATTCCATGTAATAAAAGTTAATAAAGGAAAAATAAGACCACGGTCAATGGACATGTATTCCAATCTAAATGTTGGCCAGAACATCCTAGTGTGGGCATTCATTCAGTGTATTATGGCTAAGGAAAATGGAAAAGGCATTTTTGGCACATTTATTTATGAAAATAAAGGAAATTAAAAGAAAAGTAAGGTGAAAGGTCACAGGTTGCATGTGAGGAAATTGAAGGAAAATAATGGAAAATGAAGAAAATAAAGGTCTCATTGATAAAAAGGCTTCTAAGGACTAGTTGGGAAGTTCTTGGCTCAATCTTTTGCTTGGGCTTTGGAGAAAGGAAGGGAAAACCAAGAAAGGGAAGGGAAAGGAAAGGAAAGGAAGGAAAAGCAGGATCAAGAAGCTTCAACATGAATACTTGTAACACATTTCATATGTGATTTCCTAGCTGGTTTTGACATGCATGGATTTTCATGTTGGTGTATGGTTCTCTTCTTGTCAGTGGCATGTTTTTTTCGAGTATGACAATGGTTTTTAGCCTAGCCTTGCCTTTTTCTAGATGCCATGGTGTGTTGGGATGTTTATCTCAGTTTTGAATTTTGGATTTGCAGAATGGATTTTCGAATCCGGGGCAGAGGTGGTCTCAAGGTTCATTCCCAAAGTAATAGATCCCTTGATCAGTTTTGGAAAGATACACCGTAAATCCTGAGGGAGGAGTCTCGATTTAGGGCCTAGTGATCCGGGATTGCAATGCGGTAAAGCCTGAGAGACAAGAAGAAGGAAAATTCCTCAAGGATAGTGATGGATTCCAAATGGAATTCCAAGTTCAGTTCGCTTTTGTGATCATAGCACCAATTTTGGTGTGATCATGGTTTGGTGAGGGTGGAGGTGGTTTGACTTCTGGATTCCCTTGGTTGTTTTTGAATTGGTTTATCCATGATGTACCACATTCATGCTTGGAATTTGGAACTGGGGTGACTAGATGAAAGAAATATTTGGTTCAACCATGTCTACAGTCGGGTGGTACATGGAAGTCCTGAACCTGGTCGGATTTTCCTATGATTAATGAAAGAGAAGTTCTCTTTCTTTTGCACTTGTTTATATGTGGGTTTAATGGTTGTCATATCTCTATTATTTACATGGTTTTATGTTGGTTATAAGCATGGTTAATTGACTGGTTCATGTCATAGTTATCTCATGTATTTACTTGTAATTGTTAAATTGATGGATGAAAGACCTAATTGATGTCATAATAGTTCAAGGGAGAAGGTGGTGATCCTTCTTGTCATGTTTCATAAGATTTTTCAATCATTCATGCTCTGTCTTGTATCCTAGACCTGTAGATTACATTGATGGCAACTATTTAAAAAAATGTCAATCTCAGTTGGGGATGGTCAGGCTTAGTCATGGAGTTTGTTTTTCATTTATTATTCTTGTCATCACGTCTTTGATGGATTTTTAAAGTTACAACAAGTTTTGGGCAGTGGTCTAAATTTTGGGGTAGGAAAGTGCCTTAAATTCCGCAGACAATTGCACAAGACTACTGGAAAAGTCCCTGGACACTAGCTTGTAGGCCTATGAGAGCGTCTAGAGGTCGCTGGACACTGGCATGCCCATAGCATGAGAGGGTCCAGAGGTCGAGAGGTCTAAAAGATCAGTGGGACCCAGTGGCAAGATGTCTGAGTGGCTGAGATGCCTCTTGAGGGTGTTTTTGTTGATGTGGAAGGTATGGTTAATGTGTTTCATCGATTCCATTTCTTTAAGGTCACCAAGGAGATTAAATCCCTTCATAGTGGCCTCTCTCGTTGCATGTTTACCCCAGTTGGTCGGTTACTTGGGTAGATGTGGGAGGAGGGTGGTTTCAGTAGTCATTTCCAACGAGAAAAGAAGCATGCCACTGGGAAATATTATTAAAACCTCGGCCATAAAGAAAAAACAACCCATTATTGCAAACCCTTATCTTTTGCCACCATAATTAAAATTTACTCAAGCTCCCATCTTGGAACATCAAAATTAATACTCCATTAATTAATCAATTTCTAATTAACAAGAATTTTTTTAATTAATACTATAATTTATATTAAGAATAAAATTTTAAGAAATATAATATACACTAATAATGATTGAAACCCAATACATGAACCATATCCATATGGCACTGGCCATAACCATATGGAGTTGTCTTTAGTGCGATTTTTTGGAAGATTTTCTGGTGGATTTTTTCAGTCTAATTTCTCTAAAATCTGGCAAGAATTCATTGAAATCACAAGATTGATGGTAAACCTTGTAAATAGAAGTTCCCTAGGGGTTTTTAATGGTGTTGAATTCTTATATACAGTTTAAAAACTAGTTTAAATGACACAAATCAAGATTTTACCTCAAATTTTTGCACCAGATTCCGACACCGGAAACTCCAAAAAGTTGCACTATAGACAACTCCTAACCATATAACGCTAACGATATCATCACTAGAGAAATCCAATCAAATTTACAAGAAAAATCCAATAAACAAAATTTGATGTATGCTTTTATTTTCATGATGGTCTTTCATCCAAATCACGATATGCATCAAACTTTGGATCCCAACGAGATCTTTCATCCAAATCCATCTCAACGAAAATTAAACTCACACTGGGTCTTTGCAACTCCTAGTTAATGTTTTCCCAACATTCCTTGTTACATCATACGTTTCTTATTTCTTTATACATCTACGCATCAATTTAGCATTAAGGATGTATGTAGTTCTTTAATTTTTTTAGCATTTAGATAATGTACTAGCGTACAATCAAGATGCAAGAAAGAAGTACATTAGTGATAATGATGTATGTATTTATGGTTATTTAATTTTTCAAGTATATAATGTAGTAAATTAGGATATAATTTATAGGGAAGAATTAAACTATATAAAAAATATTTTCAATTCTCTAAAATTGAAGTGTAAATAAATTTAAAATTTAAATATTTTCAATTTTCCAAAGGCAATGTGTAAAGAAATTTAGAATTTAGATTGTTAGGGAATATTTCATTCAGAACATAGATTATGATAGATATGTGAGGAGCTCTTTATATTTTATGAGACATGTTTTTATTTGAAGATGATTTTTGGCTAGGAAACTAGGTCAAGGATTTAGGATGTGCGTTTTTTTTTAAAGAAAGATCCATGTGGATTTAAAACCTTGCTTTGATGTAAAAGACAATGGCCTCCAATTTTTTAACCAAAAGGTTTACTTCCAATTATGACATATATTAAGTGGGCTAGAAGTGACGAAAGAAGAGTAAAGAATATAACAGAACTCTTTAATATTCAAATGAATATCTCAACTATCTAATATAGTAGAAAACACACATAATAATAATTTAATGGTTTAACAAAAAACTATAATTTAGTTACATGAAATATTCAAGGAAACAATCTATATTTTTAGATGTATGATACAAAAACCTGATTATATCATAGATCTTTGTGTGAAATTGTAACATCCCCATGTTATACCCCTACTTATTGTAATGATGGTTGTGATCATAATGCCAACATGGAAGGACCATGACTAAATGAACCTCTCACTAAATATATGATAATTATTATTAATTAATTAAGAAAGTTGGATAGCCTTATGGTTCCTTGGTTTGAGGGAAGCTTGGTTCTTGTTTGTTTTTCTTAAATCCATGACCCCTATTAGCTAAAATAAAATACACAGTTATTGGTGGTGTGTCAGTGGGTTGCACCTGTTGTTTTCCTATTGGCTACCTGTTGTGTGTTTTGAATAGGTCCATACATACCCGAAGAGGGAGGAAGTAGCAAGCCACCACCTCACAACTAGCAAACATGGGATTAGACAGAGGAAAACATGGGTGTTTCACGTTGGGACATGAAGAAAAGGAAGGGGTACACATGCAGGAGGATATGAAAGGACCCAAAGGAAAAAAGAAAAGAGGTAGATTGAGGCTAACAAATCTTGTTGGGCAGAGAGAGAATTTCTTTGGGAGATTTTGGGGATTCATTATGATTCCTAGCTTGTTGGTGTACACTGGTTCCAACTACTATCAAAAGGTGTTCAAGACTGATGCAAGGCAGCATGCATAGTGGTGGATGCATGAAATAGTTGATCGAGGGAAGAGCTGGAACTGATTATTGAGTTGTAACCTGGAGTTGGTGTTTGGTGACCTTGTGTTTGTGCTTTGTGACTCTAGGCACAAATTCCCCTGACTGTGTTTGAGACCTTGCTTATCTAAGCCTGTGTGGGTGGTATGAAGTGCAGTGAATGAGAAAACCATTGGTGTAAATTTCCCTTGTGCAAGTAATTCCTTAGTCACTAAATCCATCTCAAGGGTGATACCTATAAGAAAGGTTGCAATGTAACTAGCCAATGATTGGGAGGAGAGTGGAAATCCCTCCTTCAATTGCCAAACATCTCAAACTAATTCAGATAAGTATCCTTGCATTATGCATGTTATCCTATAAATTGTAATATGCCTCATAAACAAAGTTACAAAATACCTCAATCAATCTTTTTCTATGGCACTAACTACAATTCTTTATTCGTATGGACAAAATATTTCTAGATGATCCATGTCATATAGCAAGAATGTTACCTTCACTGCTCCATAATAAACATTAGGTGCAAAAAACTATTTCATATTTCCACATCCAAGATGAATTTGTATATCATATGGACCATCTTCATGTTCCTTTAAGCAAACATGAGAATATTAGTTTAGGGGCACATTATATTTAAGCAAAAAGGAACTTCGATGTGGAGAAGATAGTGCCAACATTATGGGAGTACTTCTACTAGTCAAAGCTTTGAATAAATGTCAGTAGGTATATAACATCATGAATTTCCTATGTTCTAACTAAACCTGACATCAAGGAACACGGGTCATACAATCCTCTACCTAATATGGAAAATAATTGGCAATTAGCCTCCGTGTATTATATGTCAAGCTTGCCCTCTACTAAACACGGTAGTAATTTTCTATTTGTGGTTATTGATCAAATCTATAAGATGGGCATTTTTCCCCCTTACAATAATACTATCACATTAGAAGCCACTCGTAATATTTTCTTTGAGCATGTTTGGATTGATATTGTATTAACACATAACCTTGTTTTATATAGGGATAACATGTTCCTGAATACTTTCTAGTCTAGATTGTCGTCAATGATGCACACCAAACTAATAAATTTGACTACCTTAAACCCCTAATGATGGACATATAGAGGTAATCAATATGATTCTGGTGCATATCCTTAGAATTCACAAATATAATCATCCACCAGGTGTGCTTTTGGTTTCAACCATTGGTCCTAATCGATCTAGCTTCGCCTAATGCATCTACACAAAAATATTCATCCCGTACTTAAATTGAGGTATACATTTGTTGATTATTTTCCCTTCTATGGTTCATTGGTTAATAAATTTTAATTTTTGTTCTATTTTTATTTCAATTGATTATTTTAAATCTATCTTAGCTTACATTTTCAATGGTTAAATGGTTTACTTGTAATTAATTGCATGCATACTGGGAAAGGTTTCTTTCAATTACTATAGATAAAGTTTACACCTAAATCTTGGATTCCCATAATCCATCTCCGTTGGAATTATTTGCAATCAATTGTGAACTTATCTATAAAAAAAAACTTTGCTTAGGTCATGACCAATAAAAACGATATAGTAAAGGTAGTGATAAACGTATCATCCTAATTTGGATATGATATAATATAACTTTTCTTAATTTTTTTAAGATATAGGTGGATATATGATACACCATGGTCCAAAATTGTTTTTTTACCATTGGAGGTTTATAGGCCTATAGATTTGGTAAACCATGGTATCCACCCATGGTATTTTCAAGTTAGAATTAAAAAAACAAAAACAAATCCTAATAAAGTGGTGAAAATAGAATTGCATGATCATTAATTAGTGTGTACCATGCACAATCCACAATCATTCATTAGTTTTTACCCTTAGTGGTTTATGGTATTTACCCTTGGTTTTTTTGTAACCCATGGTATTTAAAAATAAAACAAATAATGAAATATCGTGACTAATAGTTGAAAAGGCACTTATAAGTACTATATATATATGGGCATTTCATTTGTAAAGGGGCACATTATTCCCCTCCATGATGTATACATGAAAGATGTTTCCATTTAATAAAGAGTTGGATTTTACCATATTATTGTTCTCTTTATTTTATTTTTCCATTTTCTTGCTATTTAATAAAGAATCGAGTTTTTTCCATATTAATATTTCTTTTTTATTTTATTTCTACATATTGTGATAATATTTAATCTCATTCCCCTTACAACCCAGATTAGTGGTATCATAGCAATATGCTCCTTGTCATTTTCCAACACATATCCTTGATGACGTAAGGGAAGAGAGAGTTAAATCTCAAGTTAGTTTCGCTTGAGGGTAACCACTTCCGCTTGAGGGTATCCAATCTCACTAGCTCAACTAACTTCCCCCACCGAAAGAAAATAAGATTGACAGAGAAGGAGATCTTATCAAGTTGTTACTCAAGGAATCACTCACACGATAGAGGAATGAATGATCAACAATTTGTCCTAGGTCCTTTGATGATTATCAATAGTGGTCGAATAAGGTTTAACAAGCAACAATTTTGAAGATGTGATACCATTCAATATGCAAGTTAACTTTGATATCCCCTTATTTTAAGGCCAAATAGATGCAAATTCGCAGGAGAAATGGTCAAAAATTATCAAAACGATCAATTTTGCAATCCTTAAAACCCTTCCCCGTGTCAAAAACTGGTGGGAATGTTGCTAGGAGGGATGCACCGTGGATGAACCTATGTATTTTTGGAAATAACCCACTTGGGAAGAATTTGTGAATGCCCTTAAGGAGTTTTACCTTGTGGGGTACTATAATGACCAATACATGAGTCGAACAACTATGTGATAGGAGCAGGACCAAATAGTTCTAGAGTACACCAATATTTTTCATACCTTGCACTCAAAATTTGGTATCAGAGACTTTGAGAAATACTTCGCTTTAAACTACCATAGTGGCCTACATAGGTAGTAAATCCAAACGTATATCAAATTTTTGTACATATTCTCCTTTGGAGCCACTTGTCAATAAGCTCTTAAAATGAGAAGAAATTAAAACATAGTAATAAGCAATAGTTTGGGTTAGCAAATCCTCCAAAATAGAAAATTGGAAAAGGTGGCCCAGACTTGCAAAATAAGGAACACAATAAGGAGAGCCAACCTCAAGGAAACTAGCCCAAGTCACAAGAAAACAAGGACACGAGAAAGTGGTGTGAATTCCACAAAATCCCTTGGAACAACACTTATCAATGTCACTCAAAACAATCATTATTGGCCAAGCCTAAAGAAATGAATTGTAGCTCATATTTTATTTCATAATGGGGCAAAGGAAAGTAGATCATTGATGCAAAACACAATGGTACCATCATGACCATGAAGATCCAACCAAAATATTTGGAGGAGCTTGAGGATGGGGATCACCTCTTTTATTCATAGATGTGGGTGAATGAGACCCCATTACATTTCATTGTTGACAAGGGGAGACAAAATAATCCGATCTCCACTAAGGTCATCAAGAAATTGAAACTACCCACAATGCCACACTCCCAACCATACACCATTTGTTTGTTAATAAAATAACACAACATCCACATTAGACAACAATGTTGTCCATCCTATAACATCAAGTCTTCAAAGATGAGGTACTTTGTGATGTTGTTCCACTTGAATTTTGTGATTTTCCTTGAGGAAAACTTTATATGTGGATATTTTATACTATTTATGAGTCTCAAATCCATAGTGTCTCTATTACGCTAGGATATCAAATCTATAGGATACCAAAGGTAGTTCAAACTACCATAAATTCAATAATATCAACAAAATAATGGCAAAATATGATTTCTCATACTTCCAAGTTTTCCCTCTTCATGGTTTGGCTAGGAGGAGAATAGAAAGTCATCATGATCACCACAACTTCAACACAAGCTCTCTCTATAGAACATAAGTAGGTGGACAAACTTGTATAAGGGAAAAGAGACATATTCACCTAGGTTACAAGGGTGCCTCTGCACTAGGATGACAACCATTTATATGTTTAGCGTGAATATAACAAAGCTCTCCACAACTCTTTTCAAATGTGTTTTTGGTTCTAGCCATCTAC
This sequence comes from Pinus taeda, assembly GCA_000404065.3. Lineage (NCBI taxonomy): Eukaryota > Viridiplantae > Streptophyta > Pinopsida > Pinales > Pinaceae > Pinus > Pinus taeda. The sequence continues at coordinate 268,473 of APFE030680866.1, forward strand.
TCCCATTGATATATCTCTTCCTACTACATCTTCATTGATAGATACCTCCCACACTCAAACCAAGGAAAGTCATGCAGCCAAATTTTTTGAATGGATCCAACACCTCCAACAACAATTTCATGATATCTTACAAGAATTCAATGCCAAGTACAAATAGTGACATGACCAGCAACATGTTTGATAGAAATTTGTGGTTGGTGATAAGATGTGGTTTCATTTATAGAAAGAGTGTCATATATGCACCCACCAAAAACTCAGTCTACTCCAATTTGGGCCTTACACCATCACAAAGGTCATGGGATATAGTGGATTGAATCATGGAAACCAAGACGAATCATACATGCTATCAGAACACACAACTGTATATGGTTCTAAAAGTATGGTAACTTCTTTATTAATGCAAGTGGCTCACCATAATCTGATTTCAGCAGAAGCTTTTGATGAAAGAACTTGATGCAATGGGGATAATTACTTCCTAAGGGGGGAGGACTAATTTGGTAGGATATTGGTGAATCACCATGATCAATACTTGGTTTTTTACCACTGGAGGTTTACAAGCCCATGGTTTTGGTACACCATGGTATCCACCCATGGGATTTGCAAGGTGTAAGAAAACAAAATAAAATAAACGATAATAAAGCGATGAAAATCTAATTGCACGATCATTAATTAGTTTTTGCAATGCATAATCATTTATTATTTTTTACCACTAGTGGTTTACGATGTTCACCCATGGGTCTTTTTTTAACACATGATATTTATAAAAAAATACAAATGATGAAAGTGCATGACTCCTAGATGAAAAGACACTCATAAGTACTATGTATATTGGACTTTCATTTGTCAAGGGACAAATTATTCCATTCATGATGTAGACATGAAAGATTTTTCCATTTAATAAAGAGTTGGATATTACCATATTATTGTTCTCTTTATTTTATTTTTCCATTTTCTTGTTATTTTGACAATATTTAGTCTCATTCCTCTTTAGACCTAGATCATTCAATATTTCTTCAATACCTCCTCTTCCATCTATGAAAGTGTGGGGGATTTGGAAATCTCACCACTTGAACAAATATACATAAGTGTTATTGAATTTAGGAAGGAATGTTCAAGGAAAACACTAAATGTTCCATAACTATTATCCCTCCTCCATGCTCTTCCTATGATCTTCATTATTCTCAAAATGAATGACCAAAAGCCACTTGAGCATATTTTTTTTGTACACTTTATTTTTCAATTGTTCTTTATGAAATATATATGTGTGTTGAGGATGAATGCCACAATCAATTAGATATATCATTTAATCACTTCTAGCAATACATGTAATGTTAGAGTGCATTCAAATCTTTCTGCAATAAAACCAATTAGTTTAGGAGACTCTTATTAAAGGGAAATAGGCTTTGGAATTATTTATTAGTCCTTAAATGATTAATTATTTGACATGTAGAAGAGTTACTCTTGAACCATTTTTTAGTTTCCAATGAAGAGCTTAAAGACAAAGGAGATGACGTAAAATTTACCACCATTTTAGATTACTCTTCTTTTAAAGAACCATTAGAGTCAACATAAGTAGAAATTGGAGTAACACCCTATAATTGATTATTTTATAGTTAATATAGCAAGTCCAAGAAGCCCATATTCACCCCAATATGTAGAGGCATGACAACTCTATATTAGGACAACGCATAGCTGGAGAGCCTAAAATTTCATTATAAGTCATGTAATAAGGGTGGAGGTGCTTTTCCTACCAATGCAAGATTAAAATTGATAGAATATTTGATCCCTACTTTTAAGGAAAGGGGTCATAATATGTATATTGGATTTATTATTACTCGACAAATGAATTAATTCCACTAAAAAGATTTAGTATGGTTCTCTTTGTTATTCCTATTGATGCGTCAACACCCTCCAAAATTTTACCTACACTTCAATTTTGAGCCTACTGATTATATTATGATCATTCATTCCATAGTCTCTTAAGTTTCAATTTATGTTGTGTTAAGTGTTCAAGTCCTTCTCATATTTTAAGTGTCAAGTCACTTTTTCGCACATGCTCAGTCCCAAATGAATTCATAAACACACTTATTTTATGCAATATTGTATAGGCATAGGTCAGTCCATCTAGATAGTTCTTGTGCGAGATTCAACCTATTTCAATAATCAATGTGTACTTTCATTGATAGTCTCACTCACTTTGATTCCAATTGTACTTCTATTTCAATGAGTTTTCCTAACTGACGCTTTTGGCACACCTTTACTTTCACAAGTGTCGCTTTCATTCTCGTGGCTGTCACTTTTTCTCACTTTCACTTTAATAAGTGTCATTTTCATGTTATATTCACACTGGCATGCGTTCCTTTCAATGTTGTTCACATTTTCCAATTTTCGTCTTCATATTTTCCTCCTATCGCAGGTGTCGCTTTTGTTGTTCTCACTCCTATATGTGCCACACCTTCGCAAATTAACAGAGTTAGTTCTAGTGCAACCATTTGAATTACATGGTCTTACATATCATTATAATATTCACTAGACACATTCATACAAATTAGCACACCTTTCGGTCTCAATCGAAACTTTTGTCATAACTTGTGTTCTAGGTGTCGTAATGTGTTGTTTCAATTGTCGCACTTAGAAATAAGTGTCACTTTGTTTTCATTTCAAGTTGTGCTTTATATCCATGAGTATTGTGTATAATTTTGGATTGTATTGATGGTTTTCATGTGCGTGATCCATGTTTGAGTCATGTTCGTATGCATTTCCCTCTCTTACTCTACTGGTTCCACACTTAGCCATTATGGATCTCTTCTTGGTCCTCCTTGCCAGTGCAAGTTATGAAGGTGTGAACCCTCTTATCAGTAAATGATCTTAGCCTATTCACGAGCCTCATTGATGTCTTTCTCAACAATACTTGTGCATTAAGTCCTTCTCAAATCCATCTCAAATCAATGCACATTAAGAACCTTCCAAGGACAACCACCTAACCTTTATTGTTCATATTGACTCACTGCACTAAGTTTTGGCCACAAATGCCTTGCATGGTACATGGAGCACTCCTAAATGATAGCAAAGGCCCCTTCCACCCCCTTGAAGAAGAAAACTATGCAAAGAAAAGGCCCTCCTACCCTCATTATGCAATGAAAACTCTCCTAGGAAGAGTGACTTCTTTTCTATGGCTTCCCTCAGTGAAAAGTCAATTCGAGATGAATATTCAACCACTATTGGATCAAAATACACTAGCCTAGGAGGAAAAGTGCATTCCAAACCAACAATGACCCCTTGTTGAGGAAAAATGTGTTGTCTTTCTTCCCTTCCTCCTGGCACATGGCACAATAACAAGGCTTGGTCTTGCTTCCACTGATCATTGTTTTCCCTCTTTGTTCTCAGGCCTTGTCCTATCAATTCTTCCTCAATGCCTAGCGCAAACTTAAGAGATAGTGGACCCTTGTTGAGAAAAATTGTGCTTTCCCTAAGGCTTCCTCTTCCTTTCATCTTATAGTGTAGTCCCAAGCCTTAAGCCTTCACCCTTGTTCCTTCCTCTTCCCCTTTGTGTTGAACACTTATCAAGCCTCCCTTTCTTAGCACATGGCACAATAACAAGGCTCAAGGAGGCCTCTTCTCATTCCGTGACTAGTCAAATTGCGCTTTCTTAGTCTTTCTCTCTTTCCTTTTGGGTGCATGGCATAGTCTTAAGAAAAAAACTCACCACTTTGTCCATTCAGGTTCCCCACTACCTTGGACCAAGGAGAGCCCCACTTTATAGCATATAGTGTAGTAATAATGAACATTGGAGCCTTCCTAGGTCACTAATGAGTTTAATTTCACTTTCCTTATCAAGCCTCCTTCCTCCAACCTTCCATAGGCCTATGATAAGCAATTCATTCCATGAGCTAGATAGTGATATAGTAGATGATGTTAAGACTAATTTTTCCTTTCCATAAATGATCTTCATTAGCAGGAGTACTTTCTCATCATGACAAGGTGATGCTCAAGGAAGATAGTAAAAAGAATGAACAAAGAACACTTGTAGAGAAGAAACAAAAAGTAGAAAAATCATGAAGACATGAAGTATATTTGGACCATGACATAAAGAATGCTTCGCATCATCACTCACAATATTCCAACATTTATCCTAGACCCTTTGGAAGAAGAAGATAAGCAACAAAGAGGACATTTCATAAAGATGGAGTGTCGATCAAATATTTCATCAAGATAGAAGACAAAGAAACAAGGAGAAAAACTTAGCATTGCCACCTCATCATGATATCCACGTCATCATTACCAAGTTGGAACTTATACAAGTGTCATCTCTATGTCAAATGTGCCCATGTGTCATGCCACATCAGCATGAGGAATGTAATGTTGTATTTTCAAGAAAAGGACAAAATTTAATTTTTAGAATTCCAAGAGTCATATGTGGAATATGAAAAGTCACATAGTCATATATGGACAAAAGAATATTTAGGAGAAATCAAAAATTCATTTAGAATTTCAAGAGTTTTTTAGAACTCCAAAGGACATATTAGAAGTCCAAGAGTCATGAGGATATGAAAGGGCATTCCTCTTGTTATAAAAGAAATATCATAACTCAAGCAAAAGGCTTTTGGAGGCTTAAGCTTTGGAGAGATAGTCGCAGCTTATCTAACTTGGCATAGGAGATAATAACTATTATTTGGAGAAGTAATAAGTGACTCAATGTTCCACTGTTGGAGCTAGTAGTTCACCATTGTAATAGATGTCCTTGGATATTTCACCTTATAATTGAGGCTCAAAGAACCAACACATTTTCATGCATGTATTATGAATGTCTTTGAACTATTCTTTAGATGTTCACTATATATGTTTTGTTCATATGTACTAAGGAAATAGAACTAATTAGGTGGATTTGGTACTTATCTTGTTGAATGTGTGTTGTATTTTCTTTAATGATTGTTGTGTCTATGTGAACTATTTCGCTATATAACTAACACATATTTCTTTTCTCATGTGTGTCTCTCAAGTTAGTACTATTTCTTCCTTCCAAAGGCTCACTTTTGTCTCCCTCCCTCATGAAATTCTCCTTTTACACATTGCAATTGGTGTTTCACAATGTCAACTTACTTGCTTGTTCAAGGGTTATGTATATAATCTCTTATGTTATTCATTGAAACCAAGGTGAACCTTATAGTTATGGTGGTTGGGCCGATACTCCAGATGGGAATCCTACTCCAAATGGTGTGAAGTTGAATTGAGACTTCACATTAGGGAGACGCCCTTATATGTGACAGTATCCAACACCGTAAAAAATTCCATATTTTTGTTTAATATGTAATTAGAAAAATATAGTATAACTAATAATTAGAGACCAAATAATGTCCATGCTAAAAATGGAAATATTGGAATTAGGATATTAAATATTTGTATATTCCTTTATTACAATAATAAGGAAATGAATTATACATACCCCTTAAGTGGTGGAAGTGAATGCCAATGGGAATTGACGTGATCTGTTATTTGTCATGGATATTCCATTGGAATAGTTTGTCCCACAAATCTTATATTTTTGTTTAATGTGTAATTAGAAAAATGCATTTAAAAAAATAATTAGTCTTATTTCTCCATGGAGGGTGCCCAAAAGCACAATGTGAGCCCTTGGCTTGACATGAGAGCCACCATAATAAATGAAGGGCATTGTATGCCATCGAAGTGGAGAGATGCATGTGAAGGGCAGTGAATTTGGTTGGTTAATGGTGACGCAAGGTTGTGTGAGGTATATTTGATGATTGATAGATATTTGAGAGAAACTTTAGAAGGAAAACGAGATAGATTACATTAAATCTTTATTCTGGTATAAATGCCTTGGATTTGATGGGAAAATGGAGGAATTATGCAAAATAATGGTGGATGAAGTAAAGGATGTGGAAGGATGGTTCAAATTGGTCTTTTATATGGTGGAAGCTATGGCATGGAAGGTTGTCTGTGAATATCTTAGGCTTCTGTGGTTTTCTCAGGGAGTTTTCTTTCTTTTTTTTCAACTACTATATTTGGAACCTCATTGTATTTGGAAGGTGTAACGACCTAAAATTAATATGCAAACTAATTACATCCATTTATGCTATTAATAATCAACACATAAACTATTCAACTAATTAGTGTAGAATTTCGAAACCATTAGCAAATAAGACTTACTTGTAGCGACAACATACCTTAATAGTGATTTTAGAGTTGTAACACAAACTGGATCCTATTGAACAAAAAAAAGTTTTGGGGATGACTTTCCACCCAAAAGTTGGCTCAGCTGCACAAAATTCTTCTACAACTAACCACCTCCAAGCCTTCAATCAACTATTACTGTGATAGAATCCTTTGTCTCACAACATTCTCCTCTAGAAAGAATGAATGCTTCTCATCTCCCTATTCATCCATCAAATAGAAAAAAATGCTCCAAAAGTGAAAGGGGATTGGACAGGGATCTGCATGCACACATTCCATGTGTCAACATGCCAACTTTTATTTCTTTGTCTTAAGTTTTACTTAACTCAAAATTTTTCTTAAGTTAACTCTTTCTTATTTTATTTCTTTTCACTTTTTGTTAATTTTACTTATTCTTACTATTTTTATAGTTAATTTTTATTTAGAACTTCAATTTATTATTTATTTATTTTTATTTATTTTAATAATATTATCGTTTCTTCTTTATTTATTATTTATTTGCTATTATTATTTTTTATTTATTTTTATTTATTATTTCATTTATTTATATATTAACATTATTTTATTTATTATTTTATTATTATTATTATTAATTGATTTATTATTATGGGACATCACATTCTCTCCCTCTTAAGGAACTTCATCCTGAAGTTAAGTTTAATCGTTTAACTTTTTATTATATTATATTATTTATTTATTACTTCATGTTTTCCCTACACCCTATGCTAAAATAGTATACTAGCAGACATCAAAAGTTACACAACACTAGGGAAATCCCAAGGAATCTCAAGTCCTTTTTCCACACTCATTAAGGTGCACAACCCTAGGCATCGAATTCCTACACACACTTTTGGACTTCAACATCCCAATCCAATATCAATCACTCAATCTCCTCATGATGGTCCCTTATCCCCTCGAGAGTTATCCATCAAGAGCTATACAAGGAAAAATAACCACTGACATATGTAGTGTTGATCAAGTCTGTCCCTAGCCCATTTGGTATTACATATTTTTCCTCACAGGTATGGGCTCCCATGATATCATCAAATAAATCGTTCCTCTAGGCCCATTTGTGGAGTTATTTTCAATCACCACATCTCCACATGCGACCAATGCATTAGTTGTAACATCATAATAAAATAATTTGCATTCCAACTCTTTTATTCCATCATGAGAACATAAAATCATTGTTATCAAATTATGAACAGTAAAAACAAAAACTAGATGCTCATGCATGTCATAAAATCTGCATGCGATTACGACAGACTTCACACCATGAAATATCATCATAAATTATAACATCAAAGATAATCATGACATCACATAATAAATGGAACCACATGTCAATATAACCTCGTAATATAACTTCATAAATGTGAGAATCATATCAATACATATCAACTATAGAGCAATAATTCACCATAAGCATTCTTATCACGATTCATCAACAACAATCAATTTCATTTGCTTGTTTAAACAATCAATATGAACTATGAAATAATATTATTCAACATCCATTTAGGATCTAGCCTATCTCAACAATACTATTAATGTCATGTTTTCATCAAGATACCAATTACTTTTCAATAACAATTTCAACTAGAAAGTTTCCAATTTACATAATGGGTATAGTCATTCAAGTACATCATTAACTTCCAAATGAGTCTCATCATCTTCATCCTTAATCTCTAGTCACATATTCTTCCTTCCCAAAGAAAATTCAGCGAAATTCATCATTAAGATATTATTAGCCTTAAATCATTAATATTAAAATTCCTATATCATTATACATATTTTGCTTATACATTCTAGTACCATTCTACTCAATGGCACACAAACATTAGGTCATCATTGTTTAAATATTCTATCAAACTTAATCCACTTGCACATGGGATGCTTGATCCTTTTGGATTTATCCATCACTTTATCATTATTGTTGTTCACTAAAAAATGATTTACTTATCTCATAAATTTCCCATCTCAATATCACTTGATCTCTTTTATCATATATTCACCTTTATTCAAGTTGGACTAGAATTCTTCCCCTTAACTTTTGACTTGTCAAATATCATCTTTAATTTAGAATTTGAAGTGCTTGGAATCAAAACTACCATTATCATCATAAAATATATTTTTATGCCTAATTTTCTTGACAATAACTTCTTTCAATACTAATGGCACAAACTTGATAAGTTGTTTTATATGAAGTCTCATTAGATCGTCAATCCATCATGAAACAATAAGTGTAGATAAGTCAAATACCCTGGTATTAAGTGATTCTCACTTCTTACAATTCATGTTAGGTGCTTGCTCATTATTATACATAGTTTATTTCCTTTGTCGAAAGGTAGTTGTTATCCTTAATCATGTATACATTTTCTTAGATTATCACTTGCCATATTATACCAATATGAGTGTTCTAGTTCATAATTTCCCATCTTTACATTTTTGATATTATACACCTTAAAAAAATTATATGAGCTTTAATTAGCTACTCCAATCGTCATATTATTTTTATTCACATCAACACCCTTCTTGTTGATCACTAATCTTGGACTTACTATGAAATACTACCTTTATGCTAATGTATTTTCCCTTTTTCTTCTTACAAAATCTTCGTAATTTTTCTCTTCCTCGTTCCCATCATACAAGCACTCAGTATTTGATTACCTTTGCAATCTAATGTCCTCATATTTTATATAATTCTAAAAATGATCATGATCATTTAGCTTCATTAGTTGATTGGATATATTTCCTTCTTGGTAGGCATAATATTTATTTAGAGTTTACATTTATCCTTATTGTTTTATATATGAAAATAATTCTATCATTCCACAACCATGTTCCACAAGGATATTTATTCATGGGATACCTCAAGAGTGATAAATTATTTTATCCTGATCATTCATAAATCCAAATTTTCAATCATGTTTTATGATAAGCTATTACTTTGGTTGACTTCTTCTACTTGTTTGTGAAATCTCCACTCACTCACCTTAAGTATATATCTATTACTCATTTCAATTCATCCCCTCATTATATGTTTGGCATAGTTCTAAGGGATACCATTTATTATCTTCATTATAAAAGTTACAAGTTCCGTCTTTGCCTTTATTCCATAGGGTAACTTTATCAATTCTACATTGCTAATATTAGAATCAACTTAGAAACTTTCCTTCCTTTGTTAAAATTGTTGTCTAAGTTTATATTTAATATTCCATCAAATTATTCTAATAATATATTTATTGTCCATCCAACTTAGTTGCATACTATCAATGAATTGTATTACTATTGTCTCAATTTGACCACTTATAATTTCTTCACATCTTGCATTAATAACTAATGTAGTGTTTAATTTCTCATATATTACTTCAACCAACTTAGCATAGAATGTGATTGCATATTACTTCATATCTAATGGCCTTCTTATACTCTGCATGGTAATGGTTTTATTACCTTTCGCAGAGACAACATCCTCGAGGAAAGGTTGACCAAGTAACCTTTCCATATGAACTTAACTACTCATAAATAAATATTTACCATGAATCCATCCCATAAATTCACACAATTGCTTGTTTAGTTATAACATCCATTTTTATTTACCTTGGTGTAAGAGTACGAATACTTCACATATCACAAGGTATTCTTTGGACAAACTACGACTCTCATATCGATGTAAACTTTTATTTTCCCTTCAACATAATATTTTTGAAATACTTATTTTAGCGATTTTATTAGAATTCCTTCTGAAGAAAAGTAAATAAATAATATTTTAGACTATTTATAGAAATATCCTTATTAGTGGTTATTTTTCCATGGTGAAGAAATGTTCTTATACTTTAATACTTAGACTCATTTTAGGTGCTACCCTAAATCAACCCAAACTATTAAATAGGTCATTAAGACAATATCTAAGTGAAAATGAATTTAAGGCATCTAATAAAGTCAATGTATTTAAACATGGTCTTAATCCTTGCATTCATATATCCATTAATCAATCTTAATGAAATTTCTTACATTGATGCATGAATAGGATATGGTTCCAAGCTTCATATCCTTTTAAGCTCTCTTAGTTATGCACGTCTAGCCTTATTCATAGTCTCTACTAACAATGACATTGGTGCAAATAACAATTTAAAATAGGATATTGACTCGGTGCATAAGGAAGAACCTATAACTATACAAAGTTAATGAACTCAAAATAATAATAATAATCTATTTATTGATTTATGTTTAAAACTTTGTACTAAATCTCAATTTATTACCTATAAACATAACATTATTTATTTAACTAAAATACTATATTAATTTTAATACCTTATCTCTCAAATATTAAAAATATAACATATTTTTGTTAATTAATTCTACCCTTCATTTACATATATTACAAAGTTACATAATTAATTGATTATCTTTTATTGAAGTACAACATTTAATTTCTCACATTTGTTTTGTTTGTTATATATATATATAAACATTTGGTTCTAAATTCACAAGCACAAGGTAATTTCCAACCTAAACATGAATGCAAATATTGTTTTTATATAATTATATAAGGGTTTATAAGTCTCTAGAGTTGGAATTTTCTCTAATACTATGAGTAATGAATTTGAATTAAATATGCAAATTAATTTCATCTATTTATGTGATTAATAATTAATACAAAAACTATTCAATTATTTGGCTTAGAATTTCTAAATCACTAGGAGAGAAGAATTACTAGCAACGACGACATATATTACTAGTGATTTTGGAGTTGTAACGTTGCTCAAATCCTGTTGACCGCAACAAACTTTTGGGGATGACTCTACACCCAACAGTAGGCTCAGCTCCACAATTTGTTTCTACAACTAGCCACCCCTGAACCCTAAATCAATTACTACTGCCAGTGAATTCTTTGTCTTGTAACATTCTCCTCTAGAAAGAATGAATGCTTCTCATCTCCTTATTCATCCATTAAATAGAACAAATTGTTCCAAAAATGGAAGGGGATTGGAAGGGATCTACGTGCACACAATCCATGTGTCAACATGCCTTAACTTTTATTTATTTTACTCAATATTTTTCTTAATTTAACTCTGGCTTATTTTATTCCTTTTTATTTTTTGTTAACTTAATTATTATTATTATTTTATATAATTTAATTTAGACTTCAAATTTATTATTTTATTTACTATATTATCTTTTTTCATTTTTATTTATTATTTATTTTCTATTATTATATTTTTCTTTATTATTTATTGTTGTTTTTAAATTTATATATTAATATATTTCATTATTATTATTATTAATTGATTTCTTATTACATGGCATTATAGAAGGTCATTATGTTTTGGGTGGCCAGCTAGAGGTGTCCCTTCCGGAAGTTATGTCCTTGTTCATGGGTATAAGTCATGTCTGTGAGCTAAAAGTGGAGCTTTGTAGATTCAATTATATTGGTGTCGAGCCTAGACATGGAGAGACTCATGGAGAGACACAACACTATAGTTTCAAGGTAATTCTTGTTATTATTAGTTTAGTATCAATCTTTTCAGTCTCGACGTCAACTTCCATACTTTGTTTCATATTTTTTTGGCTGTCCTACCAATCTCTCCGTCCTTTCATGGTATATGTCTTGATACATTAATTCCCTTACATTTCCCACTTGTTAACAATGAGATAAGGAATTTTTTTCATGAGGGTTTTCAAATTCCTGAGAACATTGATGGGGTTAAGATAGGTTGACTCATACCCATATGGTTGATTTGAATCATTTTCTATTGCTTTTAGAAACTATGACTATCATATATTATATTTTCACTATTTTCATGAATTACTTTGAGTACCTTCATATTTTTTCATTAAATGCATGAAGCCATTTTAGGTATCTTCACATTTCATGTGGACTAAATCCACTTGCATGACCTTCTCCTCATACTTTTGGGTTGGTTTTTCTTACATAGGCTAATTGTCATACATAAATCATACGCATTAACTAATTAAGCCTAATGACCCTTGTATGAAACTCCTAGAAGTCTTTCTATGGCCTCAAGCCATATTGTGACCCCAAGTCCTTCTAATGGGCATGCTTTCATTGGGTGTTGGGATAGTGGTACTCTCTTTCCTTAGCCCTAACTACCTTCTTTTACACTATGAGGAGAATGCATGCAAACCCCGCCTCATCAACACATTCTAGGCCATCTATATGTCCCTAATGAAATGAGAAATAGTTGTTCATAGTAAAATGGGTACCTCCCATTGCATAGAGTTGAAATTGTTGCAAGAGATGTGGAGGAACATTGATCTCACTTAAACAAGTTAACCTCAATTGTTTGGAGAAATAACACCCCCATACTCAATCCTCTTACAAATGACACCAAAGATGTGGATTATTGATCTCTCATAGGTGAATGAAAGTGGACTTGGTAATGGAATAATAGGATCTCTAAATCCTATGAAATTGAAAACATCACAGCAAATGCATTCATCTACCTCTTATGGAGAATTTAAGCCTTGGAGAATCATGTAAAAATATGACCTCTCTACTTAAGTCACATGCAAAATTATACAAGAGATGTGAACTATTGATTTCTCACAGAAGGGGGAAACCTCAAGTTCTCATGGAAAATCACCCCCTTATTAACCTATTTGAATGTTAAAATGTCACCCTCTTAATATAGTCTCCAAAGAAGTAACCAATGCCATCTGTAAATCCAATCTATATGAGGAAATTAAGAACAACTCAGTCATTAACTCTCCCTTGACTCCTAGAATTTAAGGCATTCTGAAAATTCACAAAGATGGATCTCCTCTTAGGTCTATACTGAACACAATTGGGGGACCTACATACAACATCAACAAATATATGGTAAATAAAATCAAACCCCTAGTTGCTAAAACTAATTCATTTATCAAAGACTACATTCTTGGTCAAACACATTAAGAATGATAAGGTGGAACCTGAAGATATCCTTGTAAGCTTTGATGTGGTTTCTCTTTTTACCAAGATTACAATAGACGAAACAGTACAAGTAGTCAAAATCATACCAGAATAATGCATTGTTGAACTTGTTGATGTTTACTTGAAATCTACATTATTTAGTTTTCACGATGATATTTATGAACAAACATGTAGAGTGAGAATGTGGTGTCCCTTATCCCCTATTGTGGTGAATATTTTTATGGAACAATTTCAGAAAAATGTCTTTAGCTCCTTTCCTTGAAACCAAAATGTTGGAACAAATTTATTAATGATACATTTATCATTTGGCCTCGTGGATATGGAAATTTATTGAAATTCATAAAACACCTCAAATCTAGTCACATCCAAATCATAATGAAGGTCAAAAAAATGACAATAATTCGTACTTGTATGTATTAACAATTAAAATCCCCAATGGAACAATTAGGAAAACATAAGGCTTTTAGGGAAAATATAAACATTAAAAAAAAAAAAAAAAAAAAAAAAAAAAAATCATGCTAATTCCTATCACCACTCAACACAGAATTTGGGAGTCCTTAAAAAACTTACAACTAGAGCCCTCAATATATCTAATGATGAACATTTGGAAGAAGAAAAATGTCATCTATGTAAGGTTTTGAACAAAAATGGTTACAAGAATCAACAAATATCAAAGGCTTTTCATGATGCTTCTAGAGAACAACATAATCATGAAGATGCCCAAATTTTACCAAAGGATTTCCTTCCTTACTTCCATGGAACAATGGACAAGATTGTAAAGATCCTTAAAAATTAATATTTATGCTACAGCTAAACCTTTAATTATCATAAAAAACTCCTTAAGAACTGTTAAAGATTCAACTAATCCAAAAAAAGGAAGGATTTGTGCTTGCATGGTAAGGGTTACATTGGAGAGATTGGTCATTCCATAAAAATCAGGATTAAAGAACATGTTCCAAACCTAAAACAAAACCATAATCATTCCTTAACATTAGTCTATCAATCAAACAAAATAAAGCACCACTTTGCATTTCAGATACTAGGAGTATTAGCCAACATCAACCACTATTCTATAAGAAAAAATAGGGAAGTCATAAAAATTGAAAAACATCCCAACAATATCAATCATACTTGTTCCTCAACATTCGTCTATCACACAAACAAAACAAAGCATCAATTTTCATTGAGGATACTAGGGTCTTTGCCAACATTAACTGTGATTCTGTAAGAAAAAATAAGGAAGCCATCAAAATTGAAAAACGTCCTGAATATATCAAGTGTGATGATGAATGGAAACCCAAGTAACTGATTAAATGTCCTTCCTATTCCAATCTCTTTGGTTATTCTTTTTTAATGTTTTTGTTTGTTTGTTTATTCTACCTATTTATCCTTCCTTTTTTCACTTATCTTGTTTTCATGTTTCCTTTTTGTTTTTCTCCTTGTGTTCCTATTATTTATACTTTTGCTTGTTTTATAAATTATTTATTTATTATTTTTCTTTTTTCTTTTTTGTGTTGCTATCATTTTATTTATGTAATTTTATTATATTTATTATTCCTTTACTGTTTTTTTTCATATCATTTATATTTCGCCTTTACCTTCTTATTATCTTTTCTCTTTTTTCTTCATTTGTGTCTGCCTCATTTAGGTTTTTCCTTTATCTATTAAGACCCTTATTTGTCTTTTTTTCTTTTTAGTTTTTTTCTTTTATTTTCCTTCTCTTTTTTGTTGGGTTGTGTTATATTCTTTCCACATAGTTAACAAGGGGTTTAAGGTGTACCCGTAACCCCACTTTATGGGGTCCGGGGCAGCGCCCCGAAAAATTTTGGCTTTGGACCCTATGCTAGGTTGGGCGGACCCACCTATGGTTTTGTGCATGATTTTCGCACATGTTTTTTGGACGCGATGGTTTTTCGGTCCATGGTATTGGATACTTCGGCATGTATAAATATGTATTGTAACATTGAAAGGAACATAATGAAAAATCA
>APFE030680870.1:0-14274 GCA_000404065.3 Pinus taeda
CTATTTAAAGAGCATGGAGGGTCATTTGTAGGTTAACTGTTCACGAGAGAAGCTTATGTAAATTTTCATTCTTTTATTAATAAATTGCCTAAAGTGGTCGTGTTGGCTCAGGCCGTGGACTGTTTCCCTCTTTGAGGATTTTAACCACGTCAAAATACTGGTGTATTGATCTGTGATATGTTTGTGAGCGATGTCCTTTGGTGTTCTATCTGAGGAACTTACCCTGTAAATTCCTACAAAACCTTGGGTGTAGAATTATGGAAGAACATTGATGGTGACATGATTTGAGCACCTGCTCCCACATTTGTTATTTTCGCATGTATTCTGCACAATGTTTCTTATTAATAGGAGGGAGGTTGTGTTTTGAATTGATACAAAGAGATATGAGGTGAGAATTTAATTAAGGGGGGAAGCTACTTTGGAGCTTCAGGCCAAAGGCCCATGAT
The DNA here is from genome assembly GCA_000404065.3 of Pinus taeda. Taxonomy (NCBI): domain Eukaryota; kingdom Viridiplantae; phylum Streptophyta; class Pinopsida; order Pinales; family Pinaceae; genus Pinus; species Pinus taeda. The sequence continues at coordinate 447 of APFE030680870.1, forward strand.
GTTTGTACTTTAAAGGTTATCAATTCTTCACTTTTTGTAACCCCTCGCCTCTTCTGTAGTGATCAATTTCTCGTGGAGTTGACGTAGAATGGAGTGGGCCAATGGTGTGCTGTGAAGATTGTTTTCGAGGCATGGGATGGTGCACATGTGGAGAAAATCTACATGCTCTTGAGAAGAACCAGCGATGTCTGTAAGCCTATGCACTTGCAAGATCTAATCTCTTTCTTTCCCTCTCATGTTGAGAAGCGAGGTGAAAGGGAATCCCTCACCGATGATGAAGTTAAGGACAAATTTATCCTGCTTCTATTTGTAGGTCATGACAGTACTACTGCAACAATAACAAGGCTACTCAGATTTTTGGCTACGACTGAGTCCATAACAAATTCAAAGGAGGCAATGCAACTTATGCGTTGGCAAGATTTACAAAAGATGAAGTGTTTGTGGAGAGCTCATTACAGTGTAATGATCATGGAGTTTCAATTAGTGGACAGCCAAATGTGGTGGTGTCGTTTCTATCAAATGTTGGTCTAAAGCCATTTATGGGTAGAGATATAGAAATTTGATGTTTTGTTAATTTGAAATGTTTTTAATGTCTTGGAATGATGGATAAAATTATTGTGCGTTATTGAGCCTAGCTAGCTCAATTGAGGTAAATTTATTTTGTTAGAATTCACGACTCTAACAAATGGTAGGTAAGCATGGAGTTCCAAGACTTAATTGACAAAGACAAAGATGCCCAAGATGATATGAACAATTCAAAAGAGGAGGCAAAGGAGCTACATAAAAAATTAATGGAGGATGGACAACGAGTTAAATTTTGTGTGAGTTTGTGGAATAGACTCATGATCATGGTGTATTATGAGTAACATATTGTAATTAGAGCAGATCTACATGTCATATACTATTATGTACTGGTTAGTTGTGGTCCTTGAAATGTTTTATATAGCTACTGTAAGATCCAGAAAGGCATGCATATCCTTTGTTATGTGTTCCCTTCGTTAGAGAGTTTTAACACCCTCGAAGAGTGTGTCATGTGGGATGGATACACTTGGGTGGGCCATATTGGTTTTAGAGTCCATGAGGTGAAATTTTATATTTAGGGGGAGTTCATCGAGAGGTTGGATGAACCATGTATGCGAAGGAATTCCTAGTAGACTAGTGGTTGTAGCAGTTGGGAACCCATGCATTCTAGTAGATGGTTTTTCCTTTATAGGGATATCGACCATTGCATGAACAAGGTACAAGGTATAATTACCACACTGGACTAGATGTAGATCTTGCAAATGGATATCGAGACAAGTAGTCATTAAAGGGGATTGTTGGAAAATGTAATTCCTACTTGTGTGTGTTGTGATTCTTGTTATGTAAGGGAGTCTATTGCTATTAGTTAGGAGTTGTTTCCTAGTTTGGTATGTGGTTGAGATATTCAACCAAGTGATTGTGTGTCCAAGATAGTTTCTCTATCTTTGAGACACCACTTCTTGTATATATGTAATATCAAAATTTGATCCATAAGAAGAGTTTTGCACTATCAATTCTTATCTAATTTCCCAATTTTTTTAATGGATTTTGGAAAAAATCATACCAAAGTTTCCACTATTTTTAAGTGAATTTGTACACTCAATAAACTACTCTTAAATTTTATCCCAAAATAATACAAAAATATATTTAAAAAATTAAAACATACAACATGGCACTGGACTAAACTGTAAATTTAATTCCTTGTTAAAAAGTTATAATCTATTCGATATACATACACAACAACATGAATGTTAATGTCAAGGATTCAAAGCTCTTGGTGAGGCCACAAGCCAAAAAAACCCATTGAAGGTGTGGAAGCAAACTAAACTGCTTTCAATTTGCGTGTCGAGTAAATTCAGCAATGAAAACAATTATTTATTGCATTGATGTGTAAGTTTCTGTTTCTTGAAACAGAGGATCCTCTTATAACAATCATGAGCCTCTGACATCATATAAAATGAAAGTGAATAGGAGGGACGTATAATCCCATGACAATCTTGTTCAAGAATTCACTTTTCTGCAATTTAATCGCACTTCTCCCCCGCTGGTCAAGGCTCCAACACTCGCCAACTTCAGCATTGAGGTTTCAAAAGATTTAAAGAAGGCATTCTCATCCGTTGCGAATCTCTTCACAATCATTTTTGTTGGGTTTTCCAGAAACAACGCCTGGTCGGAGCCAAACACTCCCTTTCCTTCTACCAAGTGTTTGAAGTATGCGTTGTCAAACTGGGCGGCCGTGGAATCCAGAAAAGCCCCCGCGCTGTGATTGTTGTTAGGCTGAGGGCACACCGTGCGTAAGTTCTGCGCAAACTGCGGCTCCATGGTTGGATCGACATTAAATGTAGCGTTGAAGTTATGAAGTCTGCTCTCAAAAGAAGAGCAGTGAGAGAAGCCCAACGTGTGCCCACCTGTTAATGGAAATACATAATTAAAATTCCATTAGAGATAAACGTTACAAAGCATGGTTCACGTATTTGAGTTGAGAAGCGCGGTTAATAATTATATCTCACGTTAAAAAAAAGGGTATCATGCTGGATTTGTCTTTGTCGCATTCCCATGTCAGTAATCTGATAATGGTGTAACTTCTTTCCTATTTTTTAATCAATCGAACACGATATAAATTCTTTAGTTGCCAGAAGTTATAAATATTTTAAAATTTTATTGAAAATAATTATATATAAATTTTAAATTTCGAAACTATATTTTTATAGTTTAATTTAAACAAAATAATTTAAACTAATGGATTAGATTTAAAATTGTGGCATTTTTTTTTAATAGAGGAGCAATGACTTGTTATAGAGTTTTGAGAACAAAATATAAAAAATAAAAAAAAATTGTCTTCAGTCGTATGGATTCATTATTTAATAACTGTGATATTTTTAGATAATGATTTCAATAATTGAGTGGTGTTTTAAAAGCCAATTTGTCTTTTAGTCTTTTTATCTTGTTTGTAGAGCCATAAATTAATATTTTTTTTAAATAAACTCATAAAATTCAGCTAAAATGTAATTAATTATTAAAATTTATTTTATTTTAAAAATATATCTATTTTTATCCCACTAATATCAAAAATACAATTAATTAAAAATGTAAATAGCATAGAAAAAGAATACAGATATCAGCATAAAACAATTTATATGCTATGAGAACTTTAATTTGGAAACTACTTTAGTGTAAATTGTAATATGGTATTTAATTATGCAGATGGAAATTGAAGAAGTTCATGATTGAAAACCTTGATTCACTGTACTATGGTTTTGTGTAGTCTTTGCTCGTTAGCCTATTTGAGCACTGTACTATGGTTTTGTGTAGTCTTTGCTCGTTAGCCTATTTGAGCATTCAACTATAGAGATGTAAGGCGAGGAAGACCTTTCCCCAAACAAGGTGACAGCGTGTATTTGTTAATTTTGGACGATTGGCCATTATACAAATGGGAGTTTCATAATTCAAAAATTACATTCATTGTATTATTATTTTGTGTGGTATTTGTTTGTCCAAATATATGAGCATTTCAACTATCAAATGGAAAATAAGGAAGTCCCTTCTCAAAACGGTGGAAAAATTAGATTCATTGTATTATTCTTTTGTGTGGTCTTTGTTAATTAAGCTATTTGAGCATTCAACAGTCAAGATGTAAAATAAGGAAATCCTTTCCCAAATCAAAGTTGTGGTATGGATTTGTTAATTTTGAATGATTAATTGTTATACATTTTATAACAATAATGTATAATTATAAAGATAAGTGATATTTAATTATATAAATGAAAAAAGGGTTATTTAAATGATATTATTATATAAATAAAAAGCAAAATGGTTTATTTAATAAGTTAAAATTATAATTTAAATAAAAAATGTTTATAAAAGGATTTATTTAATATTTTATATAAATACATTATTTTAAAAAATTTTTTTTAATGGTTTGTTTTTTTTTTTTATAATTATATAATTCACAACACTTAATTATTTAAATTATTAATTTTGTTAACAAAGCTATTACATAAGAAAAAAAAGCAAAATAGAAATATAAGGAAAAATTATGTAAATGTATTTGGCGGTTTAAACTTTCTTAATTTGTTTGAATAAAGTTATCAACATAATGGGTTGATGGAGTGTCAATCGGAATCAGACTTTAACTTATCATAAACTTAATTTAGGTTTTTGAATGGCATGAAAATTAGATTAAACATAATAGCTTAATGGATTAAGTTTTTTTTATTGGGATATGGTCAATATTCTTGCATCAAATCTTAATTCGTATTATTTAAACCTAAAATTTTAATTCATGAGACTCTAAATTATTATCAATGCAAGGATGAAAAATAGATTAATCATAATAGCTTAATATAGCAAGGGTTGCTGAGCCAATTAAAATTAGAATTTAGGAATATAATTAGAAAAGAGTGCTGTAAATACCTGACAATGCGACAAGATCACGGACAGAGAGTCCACGGAGGGAAAAGCTTTGAATGAGCTGAGAAGCGTTGAAGGTGGGGGCTGGCAAATTCCTTGTATCATTTGACCTCGATATGAGTCCATCCTTTCGTCCCTTGAGAACGTCCCAGTTTGGACCCCCAGTCTGTCAAATCAATATTTCAATTAATCATACATATATTACATGTCTGTCCTATCATCAAGAGTTACTGGGAGGAGATTATACCAGAACTACAACATCTCTAGCAGCGATTGCAAGAATGTCAGCGCAGGAAACAGTTTGTGGGCAAATGGACTCCAGCTTCGTCTTGGCATCGTCTAAAACATAGAAGGCGCGAAGTGAAACGTTGGGTGGTGCGTCTTTCTCTGCTTCGTTGCTTGGAGTGGAGTCTAACAACACAGATGCATCGCACCCCTGCACTCATTTACGCCAACGCCAATGTCAATACCCAACCCTACCCATTTAGGTTAAAAAATCGAAACAAAACTATAAATCAACTGACCGGCATTCATATTAATGTTCCATTTATTGATGTTGCCAACAGATTACGCAACATTGAAAATTTTAAAATTCTACGGATCGCATTAGTGCCCAGAATTATACAATCTCTCTGGATTATGCATTCTTACATTAATATACAAATTCTAATATAATCTCTTATACTCTAATTCTAATCTCTAAACTAATCAGGAATTTGATAAAATACTAGAGGGAGCCACGCCAGCGTTAAATATGATAGAAAACATTGAAAACTTTTAGATTTAGCTGGGAGAGATGACTATATACTGATTAACTATGATATCAAAATATAATGCAGATACCCTAATGAAGCAGTCGTGGAAATGCATTCGTAGAATGCGAGCAGGGATTTTAGGGTCGAATTGGGTGGCGTTCCGTATGGTATCCCTTATCACAGTCTCTGCACTTGGGCACGTTCGCTTGTAGTAATCCTTGCTTAGCCCTGTCAATGCATTGGCCCGACCTGATTCTGAGACGATGCAGATAGAAACAATTACTAGCAACAGCACCATGGAGGAGGAATGTGTAATTGCAAGAGCCATATTAAAGAAGCACAGCTCTGCTACTAAGCTGAGTAAAGAAATGAGGGTATGTCTAGGTTGGAAGGTATCATCCAGACATTGCTGATATATATAAATAGGAATAGAGCAAGAGCTGTATCTTCACGAAGGAAGTTCGAAAACAGTTCTTCAAAGGCACTCACCATATATTTTAGTGGGGTTTGTCGCTCGCAATTGTTGGACATACTTGAAGGAAGAAGCGATGGATGAATGCCCCGCAAGGCTCCAAAAGACATGGTTGTTTTAGATAGATGTTTCATTATTAATGTCGTTGTTGAGTGCGACCAAAGTAACTTGTTTTGTTTTGCTCCGGCTGCTCGTTACTTTGACTTTGGAATCACGGATTAGAATTCTCTTTTGTTCACATGAAGACTTCGTACGTTTGAACTCTGTTCACTGTGGATCTGTAGAGTGAAGTTTATGCATGGCATTTCACAAAAAAAAAAGAACAAAACAGAAGTGGCTGCCAAATCGAGAACGATGCGGTTGCAAGGACTACGGAATTCACAATCATATAATTACAATGCAGATCTACAAGGCAGGGAACCAATCACGGACGTGACCAAATTCAAATCCCTTAGCAATTAAGGAATACATGGATAACACGTGTGAATGGGGGTTTGTGGATATTTGCATCTTATGGTTTGCATCTTATGGTTTGTGAAGGTTTTATAATATGTCTATATCTGCATGCAAATAATTACTAATAAAAAAATATTTATTGGTTTAGTTATAATAGAAAAAAGTTATAGTTGGTTTAGTTATAATAGAAAAAAGTTATAGTGAAAACGCCGAGTTTATTTATTTATATGTATATTAGGGTGTTCCCAAAGTTGAATTAAAGAAGTGTTTTGGAATAGAGGTATTTATCTAGTTATATTAATTAGAGCAATATATTGAACTGCATAATATGATGGATGATAGGCAAAGGTTTCACATGGAAACTTTGAACTTTGAGATTAAAACCTTTAATTGGTATCAATGGGTACTTAAAAAATCCTTGTCCTTTTCATTATATATGGCCTTTATTTACAAGAGACTCATAAGCATAATATGGAAAACCTTTTGGGAATAAGACTACATTAGTAAATTGACAAGGATATGGTAGTTTGGTGACATTGAATATTATAATTTAGAATTTTAGGTTTTGGTCACAATCTTGGAAAATATAAATGATGAACATTTGTTGGTATCTTATATGGGTGGATTAAAATAAGACATTCAACATGAGATTTTTCGTAAAATATTTATGAAATAATATGGAAGCCATGCAATTTTCTTGTCATATTCAATCCAAGAGTATACATAGATACATCTTCCATGGGAGCATATATACAAGAAGTAGAGATTGTCTTGGGGTTCAGCGGACAACACAAACTTAACCTACTTGAATATCATAAAATGAAATAGAGGAAAGAAGAGAGAAATGACTATTTTAATAACAAATGGTCAAAAGGGCATGAATGTCAAGAAGAAAAATTGTTCACCGTGGAAAATAATGATGAAGAGGAAATGGAGGCATCTTAACAAAGAAATGAGGAAGTACTTGTCAACTTAAAGGACTAGAAAATATAGACAAAAAGTATTGATTTAGCTAGGTGTGAGATATTTGTTCATGCATTGGCAAGTTTGTCAACTTCTCAAAAATTAAAGATTGTTGATTACATTAAGAAGAAAAGAGTCATAGTGCTTATAAACTTAGATAATACCCATAAATTCATTGATAAGATATTGCTTGAATGCCCAAATTATTTTTGTGTGTCCAACAACAAATTTTCACGTTTTAGTTTCCAATGTGAGGGAGCATTGATTATGTGGGAAAATATAAAAAAAACATTAAACTAGATACGAGAGAATATGAATATGGAATACTAGTGCATGCCATTTCAATTGGAGGTGTAGATGTTGTCATAATGATTCAATGGTTGAAATCACTGGGTAAAATTTCTACAAACTGTATGAATTGTTCATGAAATTTGAATTGGAAGGAATTGAATAGGATCACAAATAGTTAAAATTTAGACCTTCTTAAGTCATAAAATCTCATAGAATTGAAAAGCTCTTAAAAAATAGTAGTAATGGAGTTATGGAAAGTTGTATTCTATGTAAGTTAATAAAGAAGATATAAATGTTCTATAGGAATTAAAATGTACCCTGAAAAAAACATTATTGAGTCTTCCAAGAAAATCCAAAATGTCTACACCCATATAGATATCATGAACATCAAATTGAATGAATACCTAGAAGCACTCCTCCTAATAATAGGCCTTATAGATATTTGCATAAAAAAAATGGTTGTTTGAGAGAAATATTGCATGGCATGTTACATTCATGTATTCTTTAACATAGTAGGAGCTCATTTTAAGCTCCAATAGTTATTATGAGAAAAAAATAAAATTATTGGAGGATTTATTAATTATAGATATCTAAATACAATAGCCATTAAGGATAATTTCCCTATCCCAATCACTGATGAGCTATTAGATGAGGTTCATAGAGTGGCTTGGATTCCAAATATCAGTGTTAAATCACGATACAACTAAATCATATTAAGAAAAGAAGACGTTCCCAAGATGGATTTTAGAACACATGAAGGGAACTATGAGGCCTTGGTCATGTTTTTTGGGTTGAATAATTCTCTTTCTACTTGTCAAAGCCTTATGAACAATATTTTCAACCCCATGTTAGAAATTTGTATATTTTTTTATGATATTCTTATTTATAGCAAATCATGTGAAGATCTCATTAGACATGTGGATAAAATTTTACAAATTATTGAGTACAATTAATTATATGCAAAAAATATCCAAATGTGCTTTTGGTAAACAAGTACAATATTTGGGTCATATTTTTTCAAAGGAATGAGTTTAGGTGGACCCACTAAAGATCCAAGCTATTACAAAAAGGCCTATTCCTAAGAACATAAAGAGACTTAGAGTATTTTTGGGACTTACAAGATATTATCAAAAATGTGCTAATAATTATGCATGGATTGCAGTCCCACTCACACCTCTGTAAATAATTTCATTCGTATGGAATGAGGCTACTTTGTCATCTCTCTCTTAAAGGGTTCATGTCTACTAGACATATATTGGCAATGCATGATTTTGGGAGAATATTCATAGTAGAATGTGACGTACTAGGACAATTAATTGGAGTAGTGGAGATGCAAGAAGGGAGACCATTGGTTTTTGAAAGTAAAAAAATCAAGGGAGAATATTTGGTGAAACAAACATATGAAAAAGAATGGAAGGAATTCTACATGAAATTAAAATGGTGACAATATCTTGTTGGCAGTCAAATTTCAGTCAAGAAAGACCCTGACATCTTAATGTACTTTTCAGAGAAAAGACTGTCATCAAAAGAGAAAAACAATGTGTAGAAAAAATGCAAGGGTTTGATTTTTCAAATAATCTACAAGAAGGGGAAGGGAAATATGATAGTAGACATTCTTTCTAGAATAGAGTATGCCTCAATTTTATATATTATTACATCTTCCATTCTAGTATGTTTGGAAGAAGCTCACCATGAATCACAAAATGACATCAGTACTAAATAAAAGGTCCAATGTATAAAGGAAGGAATGGACTCTATGGAACATTGGGAGCAAAAGGAAGATATACTTTGGTACAAGGGTAAGCTATTTTATGACCTCAATAAAACTTGATGCAACAATATTAAGGGATTCCTATGAATCTTCGATGGCAGGAGAGACATTGAAATATTCAAGATTACTTCAGTGCTTACACATACCTAATAAAACCTGGCAATAGATATCAATTGAATAAATTAGAGGGTTACCGAAATTTGAATCTAAGGATTCCATTCTTGTGGTTGTTGATAGACTCATAAAATATGCACATTTTTGTGGAACTCAAATTACATACACAACAAGAAAAATAGTAGAAGAATTCTTGAAGGAAAGTCATAGAATTAGTGTTCTTCCAAAGGTAATACTAAGTGACAAATATCTAAAATTCATAGATACGTTTTGGAAAGAATTATGGAATATGAGTGGAACATCACTAGTGATGAATTCAACATATGAAATACAAACAGATGGTCAAACATAAATAGTTAATAATTTTTTAGAGGGATACCTACAATGTTATTTTTAGATAAGAAACTTGAATGGGTAAAGTGACTTTGGTAGAATGGTGGTATAACACTAACAATCATACATATACTAAAATGACCATAGTTGAGGATATTTATTCATATATAGCTCCTAGTATCTCATATTTTTTACAAGATAAGCCCAAAATAAAAGTTATAGTCACATATGGAGAAAACTAAAGGAACTTTGAAAATGCTCAAGAAAAAACTTCAAATGGAGAAAAATAGGATCAAGAAACACATAGATGAACATCAAAGTGAAAGGTAATTTGAGGAGAGTGATTTGGTATTTTTGAGTACAACCTTATGAGAAATCTAAATTTAACAAAAGAAGAATAAGAAATTAGCTCCAAAATTTTATGGACCCTACAAGATTATTTATAGGATTGGACAACTGTGGTATGAGTCATATTTTTATTTTTCTTGCATTCATAAGGTATTTAATGTATTTTTCCTAAATAAATTTGTGGTAAAAAATATGCTAGTGCGAACAAAACTTCTATAATTTAATGAAGAAGGGAAGTTTATTGTTACACCATAAAAAATTTTGGATCAACATGTTGAAAAATTGATAGCAGCATTAGTAAGGATGATTTCTCTTTGCTTGATAATTTATTATGAAGCTATGTTGGCTTCTTATTTCTTTTATTATGTTATGTTCATCAAAGAATTACTAATACCATAAACATTATGAAGATCACAAAGAGACAATGAACACAAGATGTAAGCTCCAATATAGGGCAAACCCTTCTAAGGGGAAAACCCAAAAATTTATTCTCCTCTATTAAAATCAAAACCAAGATAAAGGCCTCCAACAAGCCCTAGGCCAGTCCTCCTGCTAAGATCTTCTAGAAAGTCAAAGTCAACTCAAGTCAAAATCTTCCAAAATAGCTCCAACTTCAGAATTTGGCCCCCCAGCTTCAAAATATGGGACTTGCAGTGAACCTGTAGCTTCAGCCCTTGAAAAAGTTTCATAATTTCACACGTGTGAGATATCTAAGGCATATTTTAGGTCATAAACTTTTTTTTCTTCTTCTTTCTCTCTCTTTCATTCTTTCTCCTTCTTCTCTTGAATTTCACTCTTATTTTCTTGGAGATCTAACTTTATTGTGCAGTTCTTTAAATGAAGTATAAATTCCTATATTTGTACACATATAGGAGGTCCAATTACCCCTTACAGGGCCAACTTGATGGGGTAGAGCCGACTTGGTCTTGTGGGTACAAAAAATACATTTTTGACTCAAATAAATTTATTTTTCCACTTTTTTTCAATGTCCAAATAGGACTTGACTCTAAGACAATATTTTGACTTATGAAAAATATTATTTTGACTCAATAAATCCTATAAGCATGAAGAACATGCTTGACCTCAATGACTAATCAATTTGAGCATGAAACCAATGCTTGAAAAATAATATTTATTTTTCTTCTTTTTGATATTTCACATAAAATATATAATGACATAAATACAATAACAATTATGAAGACTAAACCTAGTCACATTTTCTAAGACCCCCTCTTAGAAAGAGAGGTAGTCATAATCCCATAACATGTACAAGAATACTCTCACACTGAAATGTTCTCATAAGAAGAGTCGGACTGGTAAGCCATATTTTTAAATCTTGTCCAACATTGTCAAATACCAACATAGTGAGGCATTTTGAATAACAAGCTCTAACTCTCCACAACATTAGAGAACAATGATGGGAGACATACATATGGAAACCTCAACCTCTAAAGAAACACACCCCATCGATATGTTCACAAGGCATGTCCTTCTAGGACTTATTCTTATCTTTGATTCCCAACCCTCAAAGGATATCAATCCTCTTCAACTCCTCTTATTTGGATACCCTCTTTGTAATGACTCACATTTACAACCTTAATTTTCTTTATCAAAAAGGTTATACAACATTGTAACATTATTCTTTTATTGTTAAATAAACCTCTTCTCACATAATGTGATTTTATATATTACAGGAGAGTAATCTTTGTCCTAAAGAAAATAATGTTCTAAATCTCTATACTAAATATCTTAACAAAAGAGTCTTTGCCTCACAAAATAAACCTTTACATTTTTATTTTAGTAATGAAAGTATTAGACATTAAACTTCATTAAGCTATTTTCAAAAGAAAAATGTTTTATATATAGAAGTAGATACATTGTCATTAACACCACACATTACCATGAACGCCATATATAAAATGAGGTTTGACTTTACCACTTCTCATGTGTCTAATATACCAATCATAGAATGTATCACTACATTCTTTCATCTCTTTTGTTCTATTCACATAGACTTATGAAACTTATAATACAATATTAAACATGCATTAACATTGGTTATCATGGCTTTACCACTTGCAAATCGCGAATCATAAAATGTATTATATCATTCTTTCGTCTCTTTTGGTGTATTCACATAGACTTATGAAACTTATAGTACTATATTGAACATGACTTATAAAACTTATAACACAATATTCAAGATGCACTAACATTTGTTATCATTGCTTGACCTCTTTTGGTTTATTCACATGGGCTTATGAAACTTATAATACTATATTCAACATGACTTATAAAAGTTATAACTTATAAAAGTTATAATACAATATTCAAGATGCATTAACATTCGTTATCATGGCTTTACCACTTGCCAATGGCCAATACTATAATACTAGTATATCCAACATGGATTAACATTTGTTATCATTTAATAATGACTTGACTATATGCATAAAACTGTTACTCCATCTGTTTCAATTTGATAACCGTTCGAATGTGTCAATATAAGTGTTAGCATTCACTAACCCTTTTATATGATTCATATCCTTTATACTACTATGAATGTGGTATTATATTTGGTATAGTCAAATGTTGATAAATGTTAATGCAAAACTTGTTTTCAGGACTGTGCTCTGAGAGTGTTCGGTTATATATGTGGCTCCTGCTAAAGGCTCCACATTAGCGTACATTGACCTATCAACGACTGGAAATATTTCTTGTTTTAATCAATGATAAAAAGTATTCCTAGGTTTTACTAATCTAATGACTACCCTACCATACCACTTGTGATATCACTTTGTTGAGGGTGTTACGCCAGAGAAGCCACTCAAAAGCTAGGGCTTTTACATATGGATTCTCTCTCTGTTTTTTTCTAAAGATACTACATTCTATTTACCTTCAGTCTGTCAAAAAAACGTGGAGGGATTTCTCCACCTATCCACTTTCATTGATAAAGGTAATGGTATTAGTGTTCTTATCTGGTAGCAATTGTAGGGTTTTCCATCAATATTTAACTCATTCTATACTTTCCTTCATAGTATATATGGATTCTCATGTTATTACTTTCATTATTTGCAGGTTTCCCTTTACGTATTTGTTGGGAAAAACCCAGGTATTTGGAAGTATAACGCTTCCAAAATGTTACGGTGGCCATTACTGTGATTCATCGTTTTGGTTGTTCGACCTTTTCTGAAGAAGAACAAAAGAAAAGGTTTATATATCTACATTAAGCCTATTTGGCCTATCCAGGTAATGGTCACTATTTTTTACAAGGACTTTAATGGTGTCTATTTCTTCAGGGTATTGGTCCCTAGCAACTACTTCGTTTCCTCATGGTTTTGTCTGAAGTGTTTTTCTTACAGGTCTTACAGGTTTTATATTGAGGATTTTGAATAATGAGAGGTGGCTATATAAGTAAATCCTACTAGAAGTTGCTCATTTATCAACATTTCTGGTTTTCATTTAATAGTGTATCTATTTCAAGTCCGTTAGTTAGGTCTGGAATCTCTAATTGTTTATCAAACACTAGAGGTTTGTTTTCTAGGCCAACTCCTATAGTATTAATTTTATTTTCCGTGTTAGGGTTTCTATGAAATTTTAACTCCCGAGACGAGTATTTGGTAACTTATTTTTGGATTCTTTTATTTACGACCTTAACATAAGGTTTCATTAAGGGGAAAAAACCTCATTGTTCTAGGCTTTAGATTTCCAATGCAATGCTGATTTAAGGGAATAATTTATGGTTTTCAAGATATGGTTCATGTTGGGTCCCTATAATACTAGTGATTACCCCATTGCTATTGTAGTTATACCCCTTATTAATATTGTTGTGCCCCTATTGCCCCCATATTGTTATTACTGTGCCCCATAGAATCCCTTTATTGTTATTTTTGT
>APFE030680871.1:0-35353 GCA_000404065.3 Pinus taeda
CCTTCTGTGGCGTCTCCTGCGGCGCCTCCTGTGGCGTCTCCTGCGGCGCCTCCTGCGGCGTCTCCTGTGGCGCCTTCTGCGGCGTCTCCTACGGCGCCTCCTGTGGCATCTCCTGCGGCGCCTCCTGCGGTGTCTCCTGTGGCGCCTCCTACGGCAGCGTCTCATGCGGCACCTCCTGCGGCGCCTCCTGCGAAGCCTCATGCAGCGCCTCCTGCGGCTCCTCCTGCGGCGCCTCCTGCGATGCCTCCGCACTTCCGCAGCTACAGCGCTCGAGAGATCACCCTTCACAGATTCGCTTTTCACTTCACTTTCATATAGATCGAGCTTTTGAAACAATAACCCAATATTTCAGATCTTAAGATATTCAACCCAAAAGCATACTCAAGCCAAATGATCTCCTTTTGCTTTATATAGGCAAGCTCTTCCTCAAATCATGGACCAATACCATGGGCCAAAACCATAACAAACCAATACCATCAACTCAATACTAGGGATCAACACGTCTGTCGAGATGCCATGGTCCAAAAACCATAGGTTCAAATTCCAAGGACTAACTACCATGGACCAAAGGTAAGTTTTCCCACATGAAATAAACTTTTCTCTGCATAAAATTCCGAAATTTGCCAATGAATACTATAAACTTTTCTCTGCATAAAATTCGTGAACTTTTCTCCTGCGTACTTCTTAATTCTCATCATATTGAGAGCCATGCCATGGGTGTTGCCATCAAGTACAACATCTGTAACATATAACCATACCAGAAACATAATGCCAACACTGTCTTGCCCCCCAGTTCGATTTGCAAGTTACTTAAAATCCCATATGGGGTGTATGTCCGTCTGTCAAATGCTTTTAACGTCGTTGATGATCGTGACAATGGTGATGATCCTAAAGTTTTCCGGCAACTCATTGACATAATACATGTAGATGTCCCCTCATCAATAATTGTTCAATGAACAGTTTTGTTGAGGGCTTTCACTTGGATGAGGAAAACGAGTTGAGTTGGTAACTGAGGTTCATATCCTTTATGATTAAAGGCCACAAGATTAGAATCCGTTGGGTCAATCCCACCTATTGCTGATAATAGTGTCTTCTTTTGGGAGGGGCAATTTTGTAGTACCTCAATTGTTGACATAGCGGACGGCGATTGGGTCAGGTCCTCTACTATATTATAATTCTGTGTTGCTCTGGCACGAGGATTAAATGTCGATTTGTGTACTACTCCCTTTGGTGGCTTTATCGTTAGCTCAAGAATGATGGGTGGCACAACTTCGGTCGAAGTTGTTGTCAAACTACTAGGTTGATCATTAGCCTTGTTGTTCGACAGCTGTGGATTCCCGTAATCTTTATTCCTTGTTGATATCAAAGCATCATTTTGCTACTTCGAAACAGACAACATTAAAACTTGGGGCAGGGAAGCATTATCACTAGCAACCAGATTTGTTCCTGGATTTGGAAACGGATCAGTCAATACCGTCGAGGTTTTTGAACTCTTCAAGAATTTTCTAAGCTCAGATTTGTGTGGACAATCTTTCGTCCAATGATCCTCATCACATATAAAGCATGGATGACTTGGTTTCCTATCTCCAAAAGGGTTTGCAGAAGATTTTTCAGGAGATTTCTCCTCCTGTTTTTTCTTCTTCCCTTTCTTTTACTTGTTGCCTCCTAGTTGCTTCAGTTCTTTTCTTTTGTCAGTCGACATGGCATTTACCTCTGAGGCAATAAGTTCTTCATTTGCATTTTGACTAGAAACTGTGCCAGCTTTCTTCGATGTAGCTTTTACGATTTTCGTGCTATTCATACCTAACACACCATCGTCGACATGAGAGTCTTTATTTGATTTAGGAGAAGGAGGAACATAAAATTTTGGTCTAGAAGCATCAAGGATTTTGTCATAGAGCATGCCAGACTGAGTATAGATCAAGTCTAGATATTGCGCATGAGCAATGACTTGCTCTTTAGTGACGACTCCTCCCTTTGCCACATCTTCTGCGATAGAAGGTAACAGTGACTTAATAAACCATTCAGCTAACAGCTGATCAGGAACATATGTTTTTACCATTCTATGATGACGTTGTGACTCATGAATATGATCAGATATGTGAGTGGTTGTCTTTGTTTGAAATTGGTAAGAAGCTCTATTCCTGTTTCGTACCTTATGGGTAACTGAAAATGGGTTAAAAAGGTTGTGGCAAGGGTGCTGAAGTTATCAAATGAAGCTCTACGCAATTCAATGTACCATTTTTTTGTTGGACTAGTTAGCGTTCGTTGAAAAAGGTGAAGTCTAATCAAATCATCATTTAGAGTGTTGGATGAATACCACAGATGAAAGGTCATCACATGATTCGACGGGTCTTCACCTGGATTTCCATTAAATTTAGGAATATCTGGTGGAATTTTATGAGGAATCTCCAGCCACCAAGGGGCATAATCAATTGGATCGTTTGTTAGCCAATTTAGATCTGGTAACTCTAAAGTCACCATGAAGGGAAACTATTGATTCAGGTTCGGTGAAGCATACCCAGGATAGGATGGTATCGCCTGAGAAGTGGGTCTTTGCATACCAGCAGAATGCATTTGATGATGATAACTTTGGTAAGGTTTATGAGCATAACCATTATGAAATGATTGATGTTGACCATTTTGAATATACGGCTGCCCATTACTTGCAAAGATTTGTTGCTCAGATCCTTGGTAAGCTTGTTGGAATTGCGGTTGTTGATATTGCACCAGCCATGGTTATGAAACCATTTACTATTGTCCAATACTGGCTATTTGACCAAGATGAGGGGTAATAGTACCCATTTGAACCTGGGTCGCTTCGGTTTGGGAGCCACTAATCGATGATTGCGGTTGTGTCATGGAGATAGGAGGTTGTTGTATTACGGCCTGAGAGACTTGAGGTTGACATACAACAGGCAACGCTTTTACTTACGACACTATCACAATGGCCAGTGTAGTGGGGATATTCGACATAGGTAGGCTTTGTTGCATTGAGTATACAACTCTTGGTTGTTGAGGCAGTATCGGCAACCAACCGCTGGATGTAATTCTGGCATGACTTGAATTCTATTGCGAACTCCCATATGGTTGTTCTCCTAGAGGAAACAATGAAAAGGCATATTGCCCCCCATATGGCGGCAATCCAGTGCTCAAAGGAATGTTTGGCCTTTGGGGATCGGACTGCCTAAATTGATATTGTTGCAAAGGATCAATTTGTTGAGACTCAACATAAGAGATTCCGGATATTATTTCAGACGAACAAACGGGAACATACCATATTGTCGAAACAATCCCTGGATGGACTCCATCTAGTAGTTGAGAGCTAGTTGGGACAGACGGTACACCAACGAACATTGTTGGAGTAGCAGTCGGAAGTTCTACTGTTGCCACGTCAGATGACATAGTCCTAGATGTCGACGGATGTTTAGACATATCTAGCCTATCCAAAAGATTTCTTAGCGATTCTACAGGAACTTGCGATGAAGGGAGACTAACTTCTGACGACGAAGGATATAGGGTGATCTTGGCTCCAAAATGCAATGGAGTACTGGATGGAGGATCTTCCACAATCTCTTCTATAGCAATCAATCCAGGCAGAAGAGGTAGACTGTCAGGTCCGTAAACTATTTCTGGTGCCGAAGAAGGTATAGATTCTGCAGCGACAGATGTTTGGGGGATAACACCTTCTGAATCAGCTGTAGATGGAGACGATCCAGGACTAGAAGTGTTTACGGTAACACTAGGATCAGTTCTAATTTCCACTTGTGGCTACAGAATTTATTCTGTAGAGGCAGGGATACCATAAATGGTTGGAGTAACCGGAGTCGCTGAGGATGTCGGAACACTTGTTCCAACCAAACGAGGGGACTTTGATCCGGTTAAATAAGTTCGCTTTGTCTGGAATATTTTCGTTTCTGGAGCCAAAGACAGCTGACTCATAAGTCTCCGCGAACGACGGGGTTTTGATTGACTTTCTTCCATGATTGCAGATTACTCGATCAACTCAAAATAGAGGGGAAAATGATTCTGAATTAAATGAATTTTAGACGCTTTGACACAACTTTCTTTTTCAATTTTTAAGGTTCGAGAAAAAGTAAAATATGACTCTAGTTGGCTTCGATTTTTAATGAGCCTGAAGTGACAAGTGCTCAGATGGACCTTTTCCTTTAAGGAGTCTGAAAAGGAATGAAAGAGACTACTTTGGAAATCCAAACAGAGGGATTACCAAACCAATCGCAAAATTGCAGAATACTTTTTATGGTACAGCAATCAGTCTTCCCGAATGTTGTGTTCAGAGCATTACTATCGATAGGGCGGCAGACACGGCTTCCTAAGGATAAAGGATATAGCCTATTGTGGTCTCCCAATATACACTCGACGGTACGTGGGAGCACAAGTCCACACTGGTACTTGTCATCTCAAAGAGGAGGAATCACCCAACCTATGATGAAAGCGATAGTTACCAAGCTTTACGACGCCAAAATATGTCTCTAGCCTAGACTTCTAAATGTTGTACGTTAGGTTCCAAAGCATTTTTATGTTCATTGAGTTTATTTTACAGTTGATCTTTCTTAAGAAGTTTTCCTTTCAGGTTCACCGCGTGATGTAGATATACAATTCCTAAAATGCAATCTAAGATGATAAACAATCATTTAATCTTCTTTTTGCAATGAAAATCCTAGCTACTAAGGAAAATAGAAGTGGGATTCTTTACATAGAAGCGAGGCACACTCTAGATGCATGTCTAAATCAAAATCAACAAGCAGTCTAAATGCAAATGCACATGCATGTATTTGTTTTCGCTTTCTTAATGTGTGAATGACAAAAAGAATGCTAAGTACAAATTTGAATTGTTTCAAGTGACAATACTAACGATTTTCTCTTCAAAAGACGAAAGGAAGATAATGACGACACTTTGTGATTTTGAATTGAAAACTGCTTTCGACACTTGAAAAACTATTAATTCAAATCAAATACAAGAGTAATAGTGTAATCGACCATCAAGAACAATATAATTTATTTTTTTTACTGAAAACGACACTTGCGACACTTTCAAATCAAAAGATGATAGTTTGATTACGCTAATTCTTTGTAAAGGAGAACCGTAAATGGCGAACAATACATAAAAACATTTACAGTTATTTGTACTATGGAGGTTGAATCATAAAAAGGAAGGGAGTTTCCATAGAGGTATACTGATCACAGACAGCAAAACTCCTGAATAAAGCTGAAGAGAGTGAACAAAAAATCAAAATCTAGAAGCAGAAGAGGCCTTATCTGATCATCGCACTTGTAACATAGGGAAAGAGCGATGCATCTCACCTACTGCACATGGGAGGTGCGATGCATCCAGATTCCCAAGAGGAGAAGGTGCGATGGTCTAGGGACGAGACTTCAACTTGGTTCTGGGTCACAGTTTGTAGCTTAGTTCAGGGATTTAGGTCGAGCTAATGATAGTCAGTAGATGCAAATCACAGGGGCTGATCTAATGAGGCTACTTGAGCCACCACCAGGGCAATTAGGATGTTTGAAAATCAATTGTTCAGTTTATAAATAAAACCCGGAGATAGACTGAAGCAACATTGATCTGCTTTGCACTTGCATAGCAAATGCAATTCGAAGGCTAGCTGGCTTGAATTCAGGCTTCGTCTGTAAGTTTATAAAGCAAACAAATATAGACAAGCAAACAAGCTATTTGTTCCCCAGCGAAGTCGCCATTTTGTTATCGGGAAATCTAGTGTCTATGCAGAACTGCTAGTCCCACTAAGACGGGTAGCTATCTTAGAAACAAATAGATTAAAGTTACTTTCGTTTTCCTTTACGAGAAGTAGATAGGAGAGGAGTAAGGAATACCAACCTCAATCTTTTGCTCGGTTCCTTGCTTGTTCCTCCTCCTCTCTGACAGGTCTTTGCCGCTCCTTCCTTGACCAATCCACTTCAAAGAGTACCTATAAAGTTAAAGCAGCACAATACCTTCAAATTGCAGAGATCTACAATCATAAACAATATAGGACCGGATATATATTGACCACATATATGCATATATCATCAAACATACAAGAATGTGGAGGAAAACTTGAATATCTTTATTGATATAAATATTATAAGAGAGGATTAAAAACCATCAATGATCTGACCTAACATCATCCTCCCAGCATGAAAGCCCTTCTTCACCTCATGAAAATATTAGATCACCCAACACTATGATCTTCCACCAGGAAACCAACATCACCTCCTTACAAGATACAAGATTCCAGCCTCCAACCTCTGGATCTCTGGGATGAGGGATCCATATATAGATATTTGCAGAGGTGTGAGTCAACTCTGGGTTTTTGATTAGTGTCATTCCACTTATAGTTCTTGGCTCCACTTGGAGATTTCATTGATCTCTTACTCATCCCTGGGCGAATTCTGAGAGGCAAGTGTCATATGAGAAGTTTCTAGAAGATTCCTTGATCATCCACTTAGAAAATTGTCTCTTCCACTTGTCTATTCTCGCTCATCACACCCTATAGAAGGAATTTTTAGTATTCTCCGCACCTCCCGTGTGTAGTAGGTACGATGCATCGCACCCTGACCATGGATCAAATGAGATGATCTAGTTTTGACTAGTTCTGAGTAGTTTTTCATGGAGAACTTCTGGGAGATGATGTAGTCAGCTGACCTTGTTCCTTTAGGGTATGAAACAACACTTTTAGGGACTTAGAAGCCCTTGGTTTATGGAAATAGGTGATTGTGGTTGCAGTGCCCAAATATGTCTATAAAATCCCAAGACTGCTTCTGTGTATCCAAAAAGTGGTAGAAAGGTCATTTTTAGGGTGTTTTTGGACCTTTTGGTGGACCAATTCTGCTCCAAAACTTTTGAAACTTGCTAGGGTGCATATCCTCACTACCCGAAATCCAAAAATTTAAGTCATTCCTCCATTGGATTCCCTTAGGAAAAGCACAATGTTGGTGTCGCTGCGCTTCTAGGTAGTTTTCCTGTGTATTAAAATTCAAAATTTGCCCAAAACTTGCCCAAAATTTGTGTGAAGCACCACCATCATGTGCTTTGATGATCCAAAGAGGCTTTAGCCAAAATCCTAAGCCTACCCCCCTCTTTTTTGCCTTCCAAGGCCTGCTTTAGCTTAGTTTTCATTCTCTTGATCCTCATGTTGCAAATCCTGTTCTAGGTCCTATAGTGATAGGCCATGTGCCTTATCATCTAATTGTCTCTGTTGGCCTTCTGTAGTAGCTTCTCAAGGTGTAGATTGACTCTCTCAAGGCAAATCTTCCTATCCTTTTCAATCTCCTGCTCAATAAGAGTCAAAGTGACATGAGCCTCTTTGTCACTTTGGTTTTACCTTGAGCACTTCTAGCTCCATGAGGACTTGTTTGTCACTCAATTGTTTGTTTTCCTGCTCTAAGTATGTGATGACATACTTGGCCCTCTCTAGGTTGTCCATCAAAGCTTGTATTTGAGCTTCCTTTTCCTATATGAAAATGTCCTTTATTGTTTCCCTCTCTTGAGCCTCTAAATCAATGGTCTCAATGTCAGGCTACTTAGGTTCATCATGTTCTGCCAAGTCAAAGTCCCTTTCCTCCTCATCATCATTTGGCATCTTTTATTTTACCTTGTGTAACTGTTGTACCTGTACCTACTGTGTCGATGAAGAAGGCAAAGCCCCTTCCACATCATGTGGAGTTAGAATTTGCCTAGGGACTGATGAAGAAGGCAATGTCCCTTCCACATCCTGTGGAGAGAACACTTGCCTAGGAACTGCAAATAATCTCCTTGTGCCCCTCTGATAGGTCAAGTAAATTGGCACCTCTATAGTTCTTGTCTCCTTGATCTCTTCTCTCGTTTCCACTTGACTGGAAGGCCCCCCTGCTTCTTGAGACACTGGTGAAGGAATTTGAGGACCCCTAAATATTTCATGAGCAATAAATGTCTCCCAAGGGCTTTTGAGGAGACTGAGATGATGAATAACAAGAATTTTGATCAAGGAGTAGTGGTAGAGGTTGCTCATCTACTGAGGGTATGGCTTCTTTTGCACCAGATAAGCCATATTCTCAATGTTCTTGAACAAAAATTATGGGAAGATAACATCTTCACCCTGGTAAAATGCATGAGGAGCCTGATGCGATAAGTGTACAGCCTGGAGAATCTGCCCTCACAAGTGAAATATTTGATGATGATTCTCATCAATGGGACATACTTGTTCTCAAGAAATTTGAAAGGAAAGAGCCTCTTCACCTAATCTTTGTACTGAGGTTTAATGTAAGGCTCATAATAATGTTCATCAAGATCTTGGGCCTTATACCACTTCTCACCAACATTAGGAATCCTCGTGGCATTTGAAATGATGGATGGTGAAACTGTGAAAGTTACCCCAGCAAGAGTCACTTTGTTGTTTTGAAGAGCTACAAAGAGTCTGGTGAGCTCTGGGTGGTATTGGACTCTCTCCACTTATTCACATAACTCATAGCATCCAAGATATCTAAAACATGAAACAACCAACTGAGAAGCCTGCAATTCCCTAAGGTTTGATGGCCTTCTCTTGTAATTTTTCCTGCCTTATGAGGTTTTTTGTGCTGCCTAGCTCTATATGCTAAGCTGTCACTAGCTATGTTTTCCTCTTCATAGTCATAGTCTTCTTTATCCATGTTTGCAAGGTTTTTTGGTGGCACACTCCCAAAAAGGGATAAAGGGAATGAGTGGGAGTCTTCTAGGAGTGAAGGGATGTATTAGGGTAGATTATGAGAGTGAGGGGGGGTTTTAGAATGAGGGATAAAATGAAGGAATATAGATGAGGGGATTGGTAGTGATGTAAAGAGGGGTTTCTAGCTCTAATGATAGGTGATGGGAAGAAACAAAGGGGTTTAGGGTTTTGTAGAATAAATAGAGCAAACTAGGGTTTAATTTTAATCATGAAGAATGGCGCTTATGACTTTCATGTGTAAGCAAAAAATAAAGGTGAGGAGGGTAACTTACTTGGAAAGAGGAAAAGAGCAGACAATTTGATGATTTTTTTGAAGTTATGGAGGGTTTGGAGGCTTGTTTCTCAACACACAATGCCTTTTCCCAGACATGCAATGCCTAGCTCTACGCACAACACCCATGTTAATTTGAACTGCACAACTATTCCAGACGCGCGGTGCTTGGCTCTATGCGCAACGCCTCTCAACTAATGCGCAATGCCAAGCTTCCTTTCACCCAAACTCACTCAAATTCTACCTTTTCTTCTCACCTTTGGACTCCTTGCTTACTAAATGAATATAATGATTTTAGAAAATGAAATGTAAGAGTTTAAATAGGAGTCCATTTTGATTTTTTTACTTTTGAAAAACCCACTTTCAAATGTTTCTTTTCCTTTTCAAAACTCTATTTTTTAATGCATTTTCTCATTGTGTCTTTGCAGGTGGATAAATGCTCAAACTGGCTTGATTTTTGCAATGTTGGTGTGTCTTGCAGTAGGGAGAATTCTTCTGATGTAGCTGAGATCCATTATTACATATAGAAACTTAAAATTGCATAATAAATACAACAAATTCAAAATACTCTGTTTTCACCTCAAAAACATGTTTTTGAGGTGAAAATTACATTAGGTTCCAAAAATAATATTTTCAGTAGGCTATGACTTCCAAGCCATCATGCTTGATTTATTGATCATCCTCATACCCTTGATGACCTTTATTGGCATTTGAAAATCAGCTTCTTGACCTTGGTAATGAAACCCTAGACCTAATGAAATCAAACCCTAGGACCTAATGAAATGGACTACAGATTGTTTATGAACCATGACTGGAAACAATATGAAGGAGGATAAACAAGTATAGTCTATGAGGGAGGAGCTAAAGAGAAAAAAACCATTAGTGGATACATATATCATGACCTAATGGAGTGATGAAAAATTTACAGTATGGGACTCCTACTATGAAAATGAAAAAGAGCAGATTTTGATCCCTAATGGAAGTATGAAAATACTAACACTAACAAAAGGCAAGGCTGGTCAAGGCATTGTGTAATGGGTAATTTCAGGAGACAAGGGTGGCAAGATTTGGCATTGTAATTGTGCATTGCGTAGTAACAAAGGAGGATGCTATACGAATTAGGCAATTAGCTTCTGTAAGGATCGATAAATGGCTCCACTATCCATTAGAATTACATAGTGCGCAAGGAAAGGAAGGGTTGATTGTAATTACGCATTGGGCAATTATAACCAACAAGGCTAAGTGACTTAGCTCTGAAGTTGCTCAATGTGTAGTTGAAGGAGGCTGTCCTCTAGTATTGTGTAGTGTGCAGTTCCAGAAAATAAGGACTTCATCATTATGGCATAGGAGTGTGCAGTGAGTAGTAGCTAGAGGTTGAAGGTTGATCATTGATTATGCAAGTTGTGAGGACAAAGAAAACTCTAAAATTGACTAAGTGTGAGATCGGTGAGACAAGAGAGTAAGACTAAAATCATATAAAAAGTCTTAAACATGATCACATACACATATACAATCAACAACATGAAAATAAGATGCAAAACACCCAAAATCAACATGTATTCATTGAAATGATAACAAAGTGACACTTGTCTCCAAGTGTGACACTTGAGATGCAACCCTTTGCGACACAAGTGTCAACTGTAATTAATATATGTCTTATGTTATGGGATAGTGTCCAACTAATTTTCTTATGATAAATAGCATCAACTAGTGCAAGAGAGCATGTTGGAGCTTCCTCTAGAAGGTGTGCTATAGTGCTCTTAGGATACGAAAAACAAGTGAAAGTGATGCATGAAAGAGTGAAACAATAGACATGAACACAAAAGAAAACACAAGTAACACATGCAAGAATGAAAGCAAGTAAAAGCAACACGCGCAAAAGATAGAGCAAGGAAAAATGACACATGTAAGGGAAAAAGAAAGAAAAAACAACATTTGTAAAAACAAAAGCAACAATTGAGAAACTCACCGGACAAAGGGGAATTTGCATCCACGAGTGAGAGAATGTGTCTTATACTCCAAAAGTATGTAGAGTCCAAAATCGAAAGATGAATGTGAAAAATGAGTATGGACTAGACTCTTTATATAGGGAGAGGAGACATGCAACTAGGGTTAAGATTTATGAGTGCACTTAGTGCATGTCGGGAAACTAGGAGTCGAGATTGAATTGGTTACCACTAAGCAATGTGACAGTATTGGCTTGATGAAGTACACTCTCACTCTCAGAAAAGAGTACACGATCCTTATCTCCAAAGGATGCCCTTACACTGTCACTAGGAAATGTGCAGTCAATGTGAGCATGGATTGTGCAGTGAATGAGAGAAAGGGTTGTGCAGTGACTTTGAGCAAGGGTTGTGCAGTAATTATGAGTAAGGGTTGCGCAGATACTACCAATGAAAACTGCACAATCAATGTTGGCAAGGATTACAAAGTCACTGCCTCTAGGGACTATTCAGATGTTGTTTCACAACAAGAGATGCACTATCTTTCCTACCTGGAAGAAGTGTGCTTTTGAAGCCATTAAGAGCTAGGCATGTGAAGGCAAGTAGTTTGGCACTTAATATTCCTAAAGGAATACTGGAATACTTAAACAACATGACTAAGCATGACATTAATGGATTGAAACAAAGGATGGAATGATCATAAAGAGGCTTCAAAATTTGAATGTAGGCAAAATTTGGAGGGTGTTGTAGCAATGACAACAGGTCTTTCATTTCTTGGTATACCAATAAGGTTAAAGCATCCACTATCTTTCATTCCTTCAACTTTATGTCAATGGAATCCATCCTTAGTTTTTCTCACCCACTCAACAATTCTATGGGGATAACTATTCTGGCATTCATTATTATTGATCATAGTTCCAAGTGGTATTTCCCTTGTGGTCTATACCTATTATCCTTTTATCCTATTTTCTTTAAAAGCTCGAGGTTGACTCTACTTCTCCTCATTGTTGTGTCTCGGTGTCCTTTGTCTCCTTCCTCTTTGTTGTTCACATTAATTCCTAGGCTTCATCAACCCTTTGGCCATATCAACCATTAAAGGGCCCAATCCTCTTCCTCTTTAAGAGTCCAACTTGTTGCTTAGTGTTTTGCTGCAATTTACACAACTACCATATCTTCGGGAATTCGTAGAGAAATACACCAGGCTAAGGATGAGGCCCAAGTGGAAAGGAGGTTTATATTTAATGTAAAGATATAGGAAGAAGTTAATAGTTGGATTCTTGAGACAGGTAATACTTACATGCAACAAACCCATTACTTCTAGATAGTGGAATTATCTTAGCAATTAAAAACTATCACATGGAAGGTTTTAGTGGAGAGGTCTAAACCCAATAAGAAAGTCTTCTTTTCATTGATGAAGCTGAGAAATTTCTTCAAAAATTGGATGACAAAGTATCAAACCTTGCCAAGAATATAGCCGACCTGGAATTCTCCAATTCTAAAGAGGACACTCAAGTTCCTACCACCATTCAAGTGGATTCCCTGTCAACCTAATATGTTTATCTTGTTAGTACATGTTTTCTATTTTAAAAGCAGAGGGGATGGTCACAGACTAGCTAGGTTTCAATTTTCATGTTTTAGTTCAAACATTCTCTGAATATTTATACACTTTAAGTGGTAGATATCATATTCCCTGCTAGTATGGATAAAAGTAATATTTTTTATTATTGGTCTAGTTTCCCAAATGATAAGCCAATAACAAAAAGGATTCTATATCTCTTTTATTTAATTAAAATATAAAAATCTAGTGTCCATATATATATTATATATATAATATATATATATATATATATATATATATATATATATATATATAATATAATAATAAATTAAAAATAATTTTTATAAAATCAATTTAATATTTATATATACTTTTAAGTGTTATATATTTCTTTATTATAGTTTCAATTTAAACTAATATGTTAGTATCTTTTCTATTCTAAATCTACTTTTTTTTTTTTAAAGAGTGAGAAAACCTATCATAACTTAATTGTCAAACTAGCAAAGAGGACAATCATTACTGATTGTTGTCAAACAAGCAGAGAGGACAATCATTACTGGTTGTTATGCATGAATGTAGGTTGGCTCATTACTATTATTCAAGGAAAACCACACCACGTAGAAATACCTCGTTGGGGGCTTGGAAAAGGGCAAACTTTCACTCTTGTGAGATGTCTCTCGATTTTGAATCATTAACATAATACCCATACAACAAAAAAACAAACTCTTAACTAAATAAAACACCTTCTAAAATATTTTTTAAATTAAATTCTAAAGGTACTTAACTTAATATTTATTTAAATCTATTTAACTTAATATTTATAATGCTTCTATTTTGCTTTCATTCCGATTTAAATTATACAAAACACTTTATTTTTTTTTTAAATAATTTTAGCTAAGCATTTCAATATTTAAAACCTTACTTCTCAACATCGATATATTTTTAAAACTTTTCATTTTTGAAAGCTTATTTCTCTACGCTTTGAAAAATTATCCTGTAAATATAATATAAACATGACACGTGAGATTTCCATTTATGGGGAGAGAGCGAGGAAAATTTTCTCACTCTCCCCACGAGCATGAAAGCTACTTAAATTGGATTTATTGACATAAGTGCGGATCACTTTCAAACGTTCAATCCTCGTGACTTTAATGGGAAAAGAAAATAATTGAGATGGTACATTTAATTTTCCCACGCGGTACCTATAAAGCAAATGTCTTTGAGTGTATAAATAATATCTTCACAATATACTTTATTAGTGAGTTGTGTGTGACGTAGAGAAAACGATATCTCCAACGTTTAACATATTTATTGATTCCATACCTTAAATTATTTTAACTTTTTCACATGTATTTATTTAAATACGTAAATTTAAATTATATATTTTTATTAAATAAAGTTGGAAAATTATATATATTTTTTATATAATTATTAACATTTGTAAAATTAATTTATTAATAATATATGTTTTAAATTATTTTTAAAGGTGGTAGAAGTGATAAGGGTTATTCTATGTTTTAATAAATAAATAGAGAATCAATATGTTTGCGGTTGGGAATAGCATTTAATAATCAAGTTGAATACCTTGTGTTTTGGTAGAGAATGAAAATTGTAATGGCAAATAAAATTACCAAAATAACAATGTTTGGAGACTCAATGGTTATAATACACCATATGTGGAAACCAACAGATTGCAAAGCATAGCTTCTTCTCCTCTCATCCTACAGAGAATCATTTTGCAAATAATGCAATTTGAGGAAATCGAATTCTTTCATGTGTATAGACAGTTGAATACAATGGCATATTCATTGGCCAACAAGGGAGTTACAATTTAGCAGGGGAAACTAGAATTGGATCATGGGATGTTTTACAACTCACCCATTCCATGACCATTGAAATCATTATGACTTATATGAAGAATATAAAGGCCCTCACAACCGAATAAATGAACAAATAGTCAAGGTGGATCTCGTCTGCACACCTCTCTCATCAAACATTTGGTTAATAGCTCAAAAGTCGGTGTAGATATGTAAGGATTGAGGACACTCATTAATTTTATGGCCATGAAAATTGAAGAGACTGAACCCTTGTCCAAATCACATTAACATTTTGTGACCTCAGACAACGAATTGGGAGAACAAGTGGCATAAGGTTTCAATGCAGCAAGGTTGGAAAACATTAACACTTGTGTGGGGAGCCTCGGCCCCAATTATGCAATCATTCCACTATAGACTGGACTTAACATTTCTATCCCTCTCTATCTCACAACTAGCATTCCAAAGATGATAAACATTCACACACGGATTTGGTAATTCCACATTTCAATGATTCAGGGAGGCGTCTAAGGAGAATGCATAGTTATGTATGGCACTATGTTTTGCTCTAGTCCCACATACTACTGCTACTAAGCGCTCATTGTTGTGAACAGAGGTGGCCTCCACCCTTTGAAGTTCGATACATGGAGTTTGACAATATTGTAATGGGGAACTTGAGAGATCAATTCCAAGAAGATGAGAAGGTTAAAATCAACAAGCTACTGGAAAGGTTACTAGAATCGGTTGAAGGGTTGTTGAACACCCCCCAACAGAAGAATATTGTGGACGAGCAAGAACAAAAATCGTATCAACTGCTCATGGACACCATGTACGAATTATTGTAGGGAAAATTGGAGCAGTTTAAGGATGATATCTGAACTCAGTTGACAACCTTGGACATCAGGGTTAGAACCAATGATGAACCTAAGAATAAAACTAGACACACTCATGAGACTAAAATAGCGAGATAGGATGGGGACTCAATTGCATGGCGAGACCGACATACAAGGAGTCTACTATGATAGATAATAATGCAATTTTTTGAAACTTTTTGATGTTATGCAGATATAATATGTCATTAGGAATTTTTTGTTGAGTTTATAACCAACATCTATTTAGAATAGTAAGTAAATATTGTCATAAAAATAAATTCTTTATATTTTGGACCTCTAAAAATAGTGCATGAAGAAATATATAAAAGTCCTACCCAAAATTTAATTTTTCCTTCTAATATAAATTAATAATGTTTTCTTCAAAAAAAAAATTATTAATATAATAAATAATAATATTTATATAATTTATTTCAAAATATTTATATATTTAATAAATATATAATAATTTTAATAAAATATCGATTTTTTAAAATTGACATGAAGTAAATATTTTATAAATGTATATCAAGGAATCCGGGACTTTTTATCACACGAAGGCATAAGATCTCTCTTTCTAAAAGAAATTGAGATCTTAGAACTTGGTTCGATTAGAAAGTTTTATATATGCTATGAAAGTTGATCTTATATCTATAAAATATTAATGACGAATATTTTGTATATTGTCAAATTTTTGAATTAAAATGGTACAACTATAAAAATAGTTTGAATATCATGCTTCGAACTTTATTTAGTATTAAAAAAAATTAATCTACTTTTGACTAATTGAAAAGTGTAATGTGGAGTGAAAACTAATAATAAATGTGAAATGAAAATGAGATTTTAGAACTTCTCTCGATTAGAAAGTTTGTGGGAAAGTTTTGACTTTTAATTGTGATTAGAAAGTTTGGTATATTGCGAAGGTTTCAAATTTTAATTGTATTATGCACCTATATGCATGGTTCGCGTGGTGGTGGTTGATTTTCTCGCACTCTACACGTGGTCGAATCTCATCTATGTTGTCGCTGTGTGGTCAGCCATATGCCGGAATTAATTGTGATCTGATATGACAGTCGATATGACGTTTGATGTATATATTGTATAAAATTGGGCCTAATATAGGCTTCTGCAGGGATTGCCCCTTTTAAAAAAAAAAAATTAATTATATTAATATAAAAACATTTTTAATATTATTAATGGATATTTGTTTTTTTATTAAAAAATATGAAGTCAATTTTAAATAATTGTGAAACATAGTGTTGAAATAAAAATTGATATAGCTAAATAGTCATTACCCGTGGAAAAAAACTAAATAGTTATTCGAAATTTATTTCTTATTGTTAAAATTTATTATATATATATATATATATATATATATATATAAAAAGTGAGGGGTTTAATTTTATATATAAAATATATAAGTAAGGAATTTATTATTTATGTGTACATCACTTAAGTAAATTTAAGACATATTTATTATTAAAGTATATGTAGATTTATTAATTGAGGTACAAGTTTTTTTTAATGTAAAAAACAAATATATCTATTATTGAGTTATTTTTTGTAAAAATGGGGCAAAATTATAAAAAGATATTTATTATTTGCGCATAAGTTTTCTTAAGCAAATCTAAGTCATATATATTATTGGAGTATTGAGAGATAAATTATCTAAATACAAGTTTTTGGAGTGGACCTAGAGCATATTTATTAATGGGGCGTACACAAATTTATTTTCAAGGTGAAATTTCGTTTTTCGAGATAGATCTAGAAATCTATTTAGCAAATCCATTATCTAACTCTCTCTAAGAAAAAATGGAGACAAATCCATCATCCTTAGTTTTATGAAGTGAATCCAAGACATTTATTACATGGGCATAAACGGATGTACTTTGAGGTGGTTCTAATCAAACACACAAGTTCATTTTCCCAATCTTCACTATAATTTATTTGTCTTGTTTTTCTTTATCTCAATATGAACAAATTCACTATATTTACCATAAACTCTCAAGGGAAGGCCCAACAAAGTAATCATAGTCAAACTTTCCAAATAACATACAATCATTAGATAAACATAGCGAAGGAGGAGAAGTCAAACATCAAATAGAGTTAGAGGTAATGCTTTGTGAGATATTACATCATTTAAAGACAAATTTCAAAAATATATAGACAATAAAATATTAATATGGTTGGATAATAAATTGCAAAGAATGGAGGCAAGAAGGAGAGATCTATAATCTATAAAATCTAATATTGAGATCAAGATTAAAGAGATATAATAAAATTTCAAAAAAATTCATGCTTAACAGTTTGGAAGGTAAATTAGATATCGAACCCATCAAAGAGGAATTGGATAAACTTATAGAGTTATACGATGATCATAAGAAAAGAGACTTCAAATTCATAATTTTTATTTGACATAGGAGAAAGAAGGGAATGTACACTAAGCCAAGGAAGAGTTACAAAATCAATTACAAATTGAAACAACTTGTCTCATAGAAACAAAGAAGCTATTCAAAATAATCAAGAATGAAACTAGGTTAATTCATGTTAAGGGAGGCCCTAATGACCATAAATATGGTATATTCAATAGAACTCTAAGTCTAAAAGGGTAAAAAATATTTATAAATGAAGACCATAAATCAAGAAGATCAATTTGAATCAAGGAAGGAAGTTCAAAAGGTCAAAAAGCCAAGAAGGAAGGAAAATGAACGAAAAGTAGAAATAGAAAAATTATCATTAGGGATATAGATTAAAAAGATAACAATAACCAAATACTAGATTCTCTCACAGAACTACAAAATAAATTACAAATTGAAAGGACTTGTCTTATAAAAGAAAAAAACCAAGACAAAATAATAAAACATGAAAATAGGTTATAATTTATGTTAAAGAAAACTCTAATGACCAAAATGTGTTATATTCAATAAAAATAAAAAATCAAATCCAAAAAGAGTCAAAAATATTTATAAATGAAGATCTCATTCTAAAAAATAAATTAAATTGAAGAAAATAGCTCAAAAGTAAAAAAAAATGAATAAAACGAAAGGAAAATGAATAATAATTAAAAATAAAAATAAAAACTATTATTTTTTTTTGTAAATCAGAAGTATATATATTAAAGAGCAAAGTATTTTACAAAAAGTCTACCAAGGCAGACGAAAACCTTAGATGACCATTTCAACCTCGCTGTCAACCAGCTTTGGGCTTCCAAAACCAAAATAAACACCACGCAGGGCTTCCAAAATCGAGCTGCACACCACGCGGGGCGGCTTGCTCTTGAAAACAGAGAGAGATTGCCACGAGACTGTCAAAACTGGGACATAGACAGATAACATATGTACTTTGCTTAGGGTCGAAGCCGGTACATAAAACAGAGTGAACAGAAAGAGACAAGATAAACTGGCGTAGAGCCGTAACAGAAGAAACCAAACAGAGAAAAACAGAGGACTAGGGGAGCCTGCCAGAGCGTGGAAAGCCTCCAATCCGACTTGCTGCATATAAGCCCACGTCCAGAATGTGCCTGTCTACTTTGGCTTGCATTTCTTGCATGGAGTGGAAATCCTGAGCCTCCTTCATCCTTTGTTCCTGCACAAGGGGATCCGGGCTCAGAGTGTGCCGATGCAATCTGATGAGCAAGGTCAGTTTCTTGTTGACCACTTCCACCCCCTCCTGTACTGCGGTGATTCTACGCTCCAATGACTCATGGCTTTCAGGAGGATCAGCTGACTGATTTTCTGAAGTGGGGTGCTCCTTCCCAGTGCGCTACTTCCCATCTTCCTTAACCTCCAGGGCTTTTGCCAAGAGAGTCTTTATTGTCCAGCTCTTCGCCTTAGCACGAATAGATTGAGTTTCTCTTTGGGCGGGCGTACTCGGGTCAGTCAGCTAATCAACCTCCTCCGCAATGAATCCTCCTTGTTTTTGCGCTTCTTCCTGTTTCACCTCAGCCTCCATCTCCGCGATTTTGCATTTACTTCTCGCTGAAGCTCTTGTTTCATACATGTTCTGCGCTATGCGTAATTCTCGGTTGGCCGCATCGCATCTACAGTTCCCCGCATCCATACTGTTCCCTCTGAAATTTTCACGGTGAGCACTTCTGCTAATAGGCTGGTTATGGTTGCTAGCAGAGCTAGGGAAAGAGATGGAGGAAACCGAGCCATGACTTCCAGTTAAATAGCTTTTTGCCATAGATTTTTCCAGAAAATGCTCTCCCCTCCGATCCAGAGTGGTGGTACTATTGTTATTAATGCAGAGGGTGTTCGCACACCTCTCAAATCCTTCCCTTGCAATCACATAAATGTTTCTGATTGCCTTCCTATCAAGGTTGAGGCAGTTGTCCTTTCTCCCCAAACGGTCTTTACGGATTTTCTCGTGGCATGAACCAAGTTGATGGTTCCCATGTCTGGCTCTCCCTCGCCATGATGACCACCACCGCAACTATCCAGTCCTCCAGCTCCTGTTATAATAACCCCAACTGTTACCCAAAGTTTCATTTTTACGGTACCGGACAAAGACACCGTTGCCAATCAAGCCCAGTCGGTGTTGTTTAAGTCTTGTTGTGCCAACTGTGCGCATCGTGTTTTCAAGTTCAGGCAGTCCACCTCCTCCCAACAGCTGTCCCACCCCCTGTCCTGAATGTCTACTCCACAATTTGCCAGGTAGTCTGCCAACCCATTTGCCCGACGTCTTACCGCATGGAAGACTAGACCTTTCATGCCAGCCATGAGTTCTACAATGTTTTCCGTGACTTTGGCTAGCCGCCAATGCTTTGTGGCTTTGTTTGCCTTAGTGCCTCGCTGCATTTTTTGAGCTGTGGAAATGACCAGAGATGAATCCCCTTCCAGAATTATGTTACAGAGGCGCATGGATTTTGCAATTCTTAGACCATGCTCTAGAGCTGTAAACTCCATTTCATTATTTGTGCTTTCCCCGAGCGCTTTATAATAGATGTGGAGAATTTCTCCATGCTGGTTGCGTAGAACACCTCCAATTCCTGCCATGCCAGGGTTGCCTCTTGAAGCCCCGTCAAAATTCAACTTCAAACCTCCTTCCGATGGACGCTGCCATTTATCATTCTGTGAGGATGGCTGCATTCTGTGTCTCAGAACAGTGATGTTGCTGGTCCCTTCCAGACGAAAGCTTTTCAATATACGTAAGTCCTGTGCTGTTGGCTTCTCATTGCTTTCCTCTCTGCATTTCGTTTGGATTAACTGTTGAATATTGGTTATTATATTGTCTTTAGAGAAATCAATGTTCCTGTGTTCATCTTGGAAAATTCTGCGGTTGCGTTCCTTCCAGATAGACCAAAGTAAAAACCCTGGTACTGATTTCCATATGCTATTGACTCTTTGTATGTTGGAGAATTCTTTTTTCCAATTCAGTACAGTACTGTGAATGGAATCTCTATTACGATCAGAGCTGCTAAGAATTGACAGGCCCATTCACATGTGTTGAAAAGGTGGTTCAGGGATTCCTCCTCCACAAAACACATAGGAAATCTTGAGGGTCCCTTGAAACCTTTCTTGCACAAATTGTCCCAAGTTAAAGTCTTGTTTCTCATCAGAAGCCAAAGGAAAGTTCTGATCTTCGGCCATAGAAGGCTGTCCCAAACCTTGCTGCACCACGGCACGACCTCTGCCTGTTCTTCCTTTTCTATTATGTTCCTGGCTTCTTTTAGTGAGTAATCGCCATTACCTTTGAGACCCCATCTTAGCTTATCATCCTCTTCAGTTTTCTGAATCTTTCTTTTTAGGATGCACTCACTAAAATGCTGAGAAATTTGGTTGTTTTCCTCTGTGTTCCCAGGATTTAAGTTTATCCATTCCCTCCAATTAGCATCCCCATTGTTTTGAATCCAATACTGATGGACTCTGTATCTTCCCTAATTTTGACTTGTTTGCTTGATGGTTGTTAGCTCTGGTGAATCCAGTTTAGGGAACTGCTGCCATGCATCTTCCCAGAACATGGCCAGCCTGCCATTACGAATCTCCCAAAAGTTGTGCTCCTGTACTAGGTTCTTGTTATGCTTGGCATGATTCCATATGGGCGACCCTTCCGAGATTTCCTGTAGTCTGATGAGGTCCTGAGTGTCACAGTCTAGAGAGTACTTTTCCTTCCAATGCCTAGCCCACGGTAAAGTGGGATTCTTAATCCATTTCCACCATATCTTAGCTCCACAGGTCCGGTTGACCACCCCTGGATCAACTAAGTTCAGTCCCCCCATAGATTTCGGCAGGCAGAGTTTATTCCAAGCCACCAAAGCCCACTTCTTCTTATCCCCATTTCCACTCCATAGAAAGGATCGCTGAATATTTCTCATTTGCTGCAGAATGCCTTTGGGGGAAGGAAGCATAGAAAGTAAGTATTGCGGGATGACCTGCAGAACAACTTTGGTTAGGATGAGTCGGCTCGCTAGGTTGAGAGCTCTGTTCATCCAGTGCGAGCATTTTTTCTTCATGTTGGCTAGTACTTTCTCCCAATGAATTTTCTGCCATGCTTTTAGAGTCAGAGGAGCCCCAAGATATCCCGATGGCAGGGAGCCAATCCTGAATCCAAGAAGCTGGGACAGGTGAGTTTGAACTGCCGGGTGAGTGTTGAAAAAGAAAATAGTGGATTTAGAAAAATTAATTTCCATGCCAGAGGCATGGCTGAAGAGATCAAGGATAGCCCTGTAGGCTACCGCCTCCTTCACCGTGGGTGTACCATGTAACATGGTATCCTCCACAAATTGTTGATGAGTAGTAGCTGGAAGTGATCTTATAGGCTGTAGACCTTTTATGGAGCCTTCCGCTTTCTTCTTGGCAATGGTTCAGCTGAGGCCTTCCATTAGAATTACAAAGAGGAAGGGGGATAGGGGATCCCCTTGTCTTATTCCCCGCGAAGGTGTGAATGGGGCAGAAGGAGCACCATTGACAAGGATGGAATATCTAGGAGATTTGATGAGAGCAAGTATCCATTTGATCCAGGTCCTGCAGAAGCCAAAAGCTCCTAGAACAACTTCAAGGTATCTCCAGCTTACTTTGTCATAGGCTTTTGACAGATCCAACTGCATGAGCATGCCTGCTTCTTTTCTTGAATGAAGCGAGTGAATCATCTCCTGTGCTAGCAAGATATTATCGAGGATTTGTCTACCCTCAACATAACCCGATTGCTCTTCTGAGATTATACCAGGGAGTATCGTCTTCAGTCTATTTGCTATGAATTTTGAAATAATCTTGTAGATTACATT
This sequence comes from Pinus taeda, assembly GCA_000404065.3. Classification (NCBI taxonomy): domain Eukaryota; kingdom Viridiplantae; phylum Streptophyta; class Pinopsida; order Pinales; family Pinaceae; genus Pinus; species Pinus taeda. The sequence goes on from APFE030680871.1 coordinate 22,386, forward strand.
ACATAATGCAATGGGTCTGAATTTGTCAGGTGTCTTTGCATCTTCAAACTTAGGTATGAGTGCTAGAAAGGTGGAGTTGAGGGATTTTAGAATGGTTCCTAAACATCTAGAATCCTCCACTACCTCCCAAACTTCCTGCTTGACGATGCTCCAACAGGCCTTGTAGAAATTGATGGTGAAGCCATCTGGACCTGGAGCTTTATCATTAGGCATGCTCCTAATCGCTTCCTCCACCTCTTCCAAAGATATTTCCCTACATAGGGCCCAATTCTGATTTGAGGTAATAGACTTAGGGATGGCAGCTGTTAATTCCTTGATGGCTTCATCTCTGTTTATGGGTGGTTCCTGAGCAATTGATTTGAAGTGGTCCGAGAGCAGAGCAGATATGTCATTGTGATTCTTTAGTATCTCCCCTGCATTATTTTTCAATTCGAGAATTCTATTAGCACTTCTATGGTCTAGAGCCAATCTGTGAAAAAATTTAGTATTCAGCTCCCCCTCTTTTAACCATTGAATTCTCGATTTCTGTTTCCAAAGAGTCTCTTCTTGAAAGCACCATTTATGCCATTGCTGAGAAAGAATTTTTTCTTGTTCCATTGCCTCGACACTATAGTTTCCTGCTGCACCATCTTTGTGGATCTGTTCCAGTTTGTTCTCTAGAATGGCTTTCTCCTGGAATATGTTTCCGAAAACCGTTTTGTTCAATCTTTTATCTTTTCTTTAATTGCTTTCAGCTTCTTTTGTAGATTGAACATCTTGGAACCTCTCACCTCCAAGGGTTCAGACCACCATTTCTTTACCATCTCGAGGAAGTTGGGGTGGTCTAACCAAAATTTTTCAAACCGGAAAGGTTTGTTCCTTGGGGTGTCCTGAACTTCTACAATAAGCGAGATTGGCCAATGATCCAATCCTCCACTGGGAAGGATATCTGATTCCGCTATTATGCCATCCATTATGATGCTTTCTGAGATTAAGAATTTATCCAAGCGAGAAGCTATTAACCTATCACCCCACCTTCTATTGTTCCAGGTGAATAGGCCACTTTTGGGGTGGATATCTACCAGTTTAACAGTTTCAATGAAATCTGTGAAGGCTTCCGCATCTCTATTAAGTTTCCTAAGACCTCCTTTTTTTTCCAGAAGGGTGGTTATCATATTGAAATCGCCCCCCAATACACACTTAGATCTGGGATGTCTAATAATAAGCTTGGTTAATGCATCTAAAAAATTTATTTTGTCTTCTAGTTTATGAGGACTATAGATATTGATACAGAGGAAAGAACCAGAATTACCTATGGGTTGGAACTCCACCGCCATGAAGTGTTTGTTCGCCTCCGCAGATAACATCTGGATTTCCTTTGTGTCCCACATAGTTGCAAGGCCTCCTTCTCTTCCCTGACTTGCATTCTCTAGAACTTCCATGTGTCTCCCAAGCTGTCTGCAAAGATTGTTGATATTGGGGCTGCTGCATTTAGTTTCTTGTAAAAACATAATTTTCGGTTTATATTTATGGATTTTCCACTTTAAGATTCTGTGTTTTTCCTGGCTGTTAAGCCCTCTGGCATTCCACGAGATAATCTTCATATTTAACTGATTTTTATTGGAAGGACTGGAAGGCGCTTAATGCCTTCATCTTCCCTGAGTTTATCATGATCATGCCTAGTTCCTGTAGAACTTCACCACTTGTTCTCCGACCTCTTCTTTTCTTTTGTTTTGAGCTGGATGCTTTCCATAAAATACTTTTTGAATGTAAGCTGTTGCCTTTCAGTACACCTAGCTTCCTGTTCTACCTTTCAAGTTTTTCCTTTTGCCTTGCTATGAACAGGTCGTGTACCTTCCTAATTTCTTCCTCTGATGCATTCTCTATTCCTCGGGACCTCCAGTTCTCAGCAATTACTGGTAGGTTCATTCCCCTGCCTAGCGCTTCTTCCCATTCTTGATCTTCGCTTCCGCCATCACTGGTCAGCATATCCGTTTCTTCTTCGGTCTCCTCTGTTCTCTCCTGCATTTGTACCTCATTGTTGAGGTCCCCTTCATGCGTATCTTCCCTTGTTGGTATTTCTTTTTCCTCATTCTCTGCATCTGATGTTAGGGTTTTGTGCTTGTCCTCCGAGTCAGTTTCAGGATCTAAGATCACAAAAGGATTGTGGTGGTTATTCCTCTTTGTATTTCCTTTGAAACGCTTTCTTCTATTAGCTCTTTGTCTGGATTTGGGTTTGATGAAGGCTTCTGTATCTTTGTGGGCTTGTGCTGCTTCGGTCTCTATTTCCTTCCTTATCATAGGGCAGTCCCTCAACAAATGCCCATGTTCGTGACATTTGCGGCAACGGATGGGAATCTGCTCATAATCGATATCTTGAAAGTAGTCCTCGTCCCTATATTCCAACCAAAGTCCCTCATGTAGTGCCCCAGAGACGTCCATTTTAACACATATTCTGGCATAAGAGGTATATCTCTTTTGTAGAGTTGCTTCAGAGGCCTTGATAAATGTCCCCAACTTGTCACCGATTTGTTTCAGTGCATTCAGACCCCTGTAGTCTATTGGAAGAGAAAATAAACAGATCCAGACTGGGACTTGGGTGAAAGGCTCCTTCTCCGGGGCAAAATTTGGTTTCCATGGTCTCATGTACAGACCTGCTGAAGCCAAAAAATATGGGCCCCCCTCAAAAACTTTGTCCTTGTCTTCTAGGTTGGAGAAGACAACAGTGAAAAAACCCTTGGCTCCCAGGTGAAGCTTGACATCCCCCCGTGGTTTCCAATGTTGTTTGATCCAATGACAGAGAGTCCTTTCAGACAGCCAAATGCCCATAAACTTGCAGATAATGACCTGTTCTGCCATATGCTCTCTGTATGCCTGAATCTCTGGGTCAGTTATAACTACCCTTAGGTTATTGGTCTTTTTTGGTTTGCAGACTCCGCTGGATGAAGCATATTTATTGGGGTTTGAACTAGGTTCCCCCTCCTTCTCCGGCTTTCCTTGCTTGTCACCTGCCTGCTCCCTTTCTTCATCATTTTTTCGTTTCTCGTTTCCTGGTGAATTAATTATTAATGGAATTTTGTCTTTAGCCCCTGTCAGGCTTTCCTTCTCTGTGCCTGCGCCATCCGTTGTTCCGTTTGGCTTGTCAGTTTCCCCTTGAAATTTCTCCTTATTCCTTCTACCATTCTGCTTGTTATTGTCAAGCCCAGAAATCCTGACCCCTTCCTTCTTATATTGCTTCTGCTTCTGCATGACTATCTATTTGAAAGTAGGGGCCCCACTGGACCCCTCTGCCTCCATGCGGTCGGTCAGCTCTTGACCTTGACGAAATAGTGCTTCGAGGCGGGAGAAAACTGCTTCCAGACCTGTTGAGGAATCAGCACATTGGAAAACTCAAATGCGATTTTGAACATAAACAACAGCTAAAGAAAAGGCCTGCTGTTGCTGCGCCTGCAGAGGGACAGAGCCTGTGCCTGTCACAGAAAGCTCAAAACCTAGCAGCCGCCATGAAAGTCTCCTCTTCTTCACTCTTGGTGATTTCAAAAATAAAAACTATTATTAAATATAGACATAAAAATAATAATAATAACTTAAATTTGGAAGAGTAGATTTTACCTTAATATTATAATATTTTTTCATGGGAAAAAGATTGTATTTTAAATTAGATCCTCTCATCCCTTTTAAAATAAATTATTATATCTATATTTTATCCAATATTAAAAAAACACTATTATAATGCATAATAAAAAATAATTTTGTAAAAATTACCATTCATAATATAAATTAATTTTAGATTTAAACTTACATTTAAAATTATTATACAGTAAATCATATTAATTTACAAGTAAATGTTATGTTACCTTAACTTATATATTTAAATATTATAATTTATTAAGCAATTAAAGGGTTTTCTAAATTTAAAACTTGCCATTTAAAATTAATATAATGGTCAAATCATATTAATTTGCAAGTAAATATTAGGTTACCCTAAATTTAAACATTAATATTATATTATTAAAGGGTTTTTCCATCATCTATATATATAAAGCTAGTTATAATTTTAAACATATATATATATATATAGTTTATAATTTTTCTAAAAATATTAGAGGAGAATGTCTACAAGTGGGAGTTTCTTCTTACTTTGATATGATGTTAGTGTATGTAAAAGGGGTTGTGATTCCTACTATACTTGGCATATTGCATGTGTGACACGAGGCCAAAACATGGTTAAACATCATTGGAATATTGCATGCTGCATAGGGATGTAGAGGAGGACTCAACAAGATAATTGTATCATATTGGTAGAATTAGAGGAAATTTTTGACAGTATAGACCACAAGTTGTCCATTCTAGAAAAGGAATTAACCAACATCTCCTTCTCTGCATATGAGGACAATGACTAACCAACGTGAATGCCTAGATATTCTGCCCAATAATTATTATGACTTCAAAACTCAAATTTATGTAATTCATAATGATTGGTAAAAGCTCTTTCGGAATAATCACACAATATAAACTAACAATAATACTAATAATAATTAATAAAATATAAAATGAATTAATAAATACAACAAATAAAATAATATTAAATTAAAAAATAAAATTATGAAAATCATTTCACCGCACATTATCTAAATAAATGATTAAAATAATTTAATTGAATAGTAATATAATTATTATAATAAAAAGGGATTATAATAAATTATAATAAAAAGGACCAAAGAATAATAATAATAATAATAAATTAATTAATGAAAAATAAATACCATAAGTTGAAATGTCAACCATCTAATAAGTTCAAAGGAGTTAAACAAATAATAATAATAAACAAATAAATACTAAAAAAATACTTTAAAAGAAGACTTCATAAGAACATAAGGATTTATTAAGAAAATATTCTCTCAACAAAGAAAATATTAAAAAAAAAATGAAATATATAATATATATTAAAAAAAAGAGGGAAGATAAGACATGGAAGAATAATAGCCGGGAAGAGGAAATTAAGACAGAGGGGTAGGAATCCAGTTGTTGCTTATCTTCCACGCCTCATCCCTTTTCAAATTGCTAGCATGTTTTTAAATTTATATAGCCTCCGTGAAATTGCTATGATGGAAGTGATCAATCTTCGCAATGACTTGAGACTCCTCAATACATATGTGATGTCTAAATTTTTCCGCATGCTCTACTAGGGTAGATGAGCGAGACCCGCAATGCTTGATGTTTGATGTATGCTCTTGAATCCTCTACTTAATTGCGCAGCCTGCTTCCCCAATGTAGGGCACCCCACAGGAGCAAGGGATTAAGTAAACACCCATAGATTCTTTAGGGTCTAGATGGTCTTTGACAGATTTCAGGGAACTACGGATGGTGTCTAGAGGCTTAAAGGTGGCATCACCTTATTTTTCTTAAGAATGTGAGCAATCCTATTAGTGGTGTCGAGAATCAAAGGAAGATGCACACAATTAACCAAATCATTAGGATTCCTCTTAAGCCTAGGCCCTGTGCCAACTTTTTGGAAAGCCTTGAGACCTAGTTGCCTGTTATAGCAATTATTTTCAAAAACTCTAAGGAGATGGGATTTTTCTCCTTCAAAATGGCTCCCGATATCTTTAAACCTTGAGTAGCTAATGTGCTGAGGACACCAAAATTTTGAGCATGATAATGATGAGAACTAGAATGGAGGTATTGCTCAGTGTGAGTTTTTTTACGAAAAACCTAGTGAGCAAATGAATCATCCCCCTTCTTAGATATAAGAACATCAAGGAAATGGAGGCAGACATTAACTTCCGTTTCCATAATGAACTTGATGGAAACATAATTTATGTTAAGACGTAAAAGGAAGGAATCTAATCATTCCTAACCATGCAACCAATTGATGAGGGTATCATCAACAAACCTTTTCCAGAGCTTAGAGTGAAGAGGAGAAGAAGCTAATGCTCTAGCTTTAAAGTCTTCCATGAATAGGTTTGCGATAACCAGAAAGAGTAGAAAACCCATGACTACTCCACAAATTTGTTCATAAAATTTCTCTTGGATTCTTGCCTTTCTGTTTTAGTTTCCTCTTCTTGGTTGTTATTCTTCTATGTCTTATCTTCTCCCCACACATATATATACTTTGTTGCGAGGATATTTTCTTAGTAAATTCTTCTGCCCTTATGAGGTCTTCTTTTAAAGTCTTTTTGTTAATATTTATTTGTTTATTTATTATTATTTCTTTACTTTATTTTAATATTACTTTATTTATTACTTTATTTTTAATTAATTAATTAATTATTATTATTTGTTTTTGTACTTTTATTATAATTTATTTTAACATAATTTAATTATGTATTTAGATAAAATATGTGGTGAACTGATTTTTATAATTTGATTTTTTTATTTTAATATTATTTTATTAGTAATTTTTATTAATTTATTTTATTAATTATTAATTGTTATTACTTTTTATGTTCTATATTGATTTTTATTAAGTTGGGATTTAGTTTTTTTATTATTTTGACTCTCCAACATTTTAATTTTTGAATTATCTACACCATCTCAACACTATTTATTTCTCATGTTAGAACAAATTATCCATACCCATTGTGATTATGAACCCCACTAGAGTGTTCGAAATGTTAACATATGAAAATTTTTATGTGGTTATTCCAAAGGAGCTTTTACCAATTATTATGACTTATTGGTTTTTTTCTTGCAGGACTAGTAGCTTTTTTTGTCTTCTCATGTTGATGTATGTCAAGGTCTAGCACAACCAACCTATTTTTATAAGTTTTTGTTTACAAGATGCTCTAGTTAGATAAGAGGTTAGCAATCACAAGAGTGTATACTTACGTTATTCGCCTGATTTCTCTTTACGCAAACTAGTAGCTTAAAATTTTTAATCTATATTATCCTAATTTGACATAACACAAAGTCCCTAACTATATAAATATAAATTTAATTATATATATATATAATATATATATATATATATATAGATAATATAGATAGATATATATTAAATTTTTTATTATTATATCTATAAACTAATAATTAATAATTTTTATATTTATCATATTATCAAATTAATACTATATAAACAACTATGTTCCACGGCATATCTAGAATCACTCACATATTGTTTTCCGATCACCGGATATAAACACTTTTACAATTTGTGATTTCAAGTCTTTAACGAATTATAGGAGTTCCTAGTTTAAGTAAAGGTTTGAACGTAGCTCCTCTAAGATTTAAATATAAATATTAATTTACTAATATAATAAATATTAATGTATGGTTTTAAATATCAAAATAATTATTTATAATTTATAATTTAATATAAAAATAAATGTAAATTTTTATATAAAAAAATAAATGGTTTTGCTATTGATTTGGTCTTTCCCTTTGCACCCTGAGGCCAAGAAGAAAAATCATGGATGGTAAGATCTAAAAGGACTCAATGGTTCTAGGCGAAGAAGAAAAATCATTGATGGCAAAGATCTAAAAGGACCCAATGGTTCTATGTCCATTGTGGCTCACGGGTCAAGTCATTCTCAGAATCAAAAGACAACGAATGCAAACTGATCATGTAGACCCATCTCAACATCATGATATGCCATCTCATCCATTAGGGGAGGAAGCTCACTCGTTAATTAGCACAGTACAAAATTCAACCATAATTTTTGCATCTGTAAAGAGTGGGGAAAAATGTACTCATAAATCAAGACATTCAGATAGTGACAAGGAGCCAACGAATATGTTGGAGCACTTGGAAATGGAAACATCTCAAGGAAAGGAAGTGGTTGCCTTAAATAACCCCTCAGATTATGTTACCCAACATTTTGTGGGTGATATCCATAGTAGAATTTTTTTCTCCATGATGTCCTCAACCAACAGCCAACAACTAGCAACTCATTATGCCATTTCTCTGCCACTTGAGCTAGCCATGCGGTCCCTGATCCATCTGTCATGATAGTATGTTTCAAGGTGGGCCTCCCAAACCTAAAGGTATGCCTTTTCATTTGGTAATTGAGTATTTTAGTTTGCTTATCATGGAAACTCTTGGGCATGGAATAGTCAGTGGATTCGGTGGAAAGAGTGGACTAGGTTTGTGCTCTTGTCCCGTAGGTCCCTTTTGGGATGTTGACCTTGAACCCTAGTCCTATGAGATCTCTTTTAATAGCCCTTGGGTTTTTGGGATGATATTACATAGGAAACAATGATTTTGGATACATGGTCTTGCTCCCCGATTAACATATATCACCCCCCTTCTACTCATTATAACCCCTTTCATCGCTTCTCCCACCTAGGTCGACATTCCTCTCCTGGGTCCACATAGGTTCAACCACCCCCTCCCCCTGCCCACATCTTGGGTCAGGCCTAGAACAATGCCACAAAGGTTGATTCAGCTAAAAAGAAAAAAAAGCATAATTGGTCACATTCAACAATAAATTGTACCACAAAATGCAAAATATGGTCAGGACAGACACATTTAGCACATGGGAAAAATTCATTACATGAGCTCTACTCCTTCCATGGCCATCACCCTAGTTCCTAGAGGCCCTTGATGAGTCTCCTTTATCATTTAGGAACCCATGATTGTCCCAACCCCTGGTGGGCGATGAAATGCCCCACCTTAAAAGAGGGTATCCATTGTTATACTTTATACATCATGCTCTTATTCCTTTGAGCCCTGAACAGTTACCAAAGAAAATCATAAAATGAAAATGTAATTTGAAGAAGGGTGGAAAAAGTAAAGTCGAGGTAACTCATGTACCATGATTTCTCCCTCCTACATATTATTTACCCAAGTGTGGGCTTCCCTCTTATTAGCTACCCTTGTGCCATGGCATGTGACCTAAGTTGTTCCCCTTCACCCCCTTCTTCGTTCCATCATTGTATCACATGCCACCACCATTTAAAGGATGTACTATGAACATATCACTCCCTTTAGAAGTAGAAACCACCTAATAGGATGATTGGTTAACCCCCCTTAGAGTTTGGAGACATTAACACATACCAAAAGCCCATTATGGGAGGACATGTAATTATGAAGTGCCCACTTGTTTTCCATGGTTTGTAAATTATTTTACTTGATTGCTTTAATGATTTGATATGCTGGAAGGTACGGGGACACATTAGATCTTATGTAGGATTGCATATGGTCTCCATTTAGGGTTTGGTCTCCCTATATGGTGTCCTAAGCCTCTAGAAGGATACATTGGCACGTGTAGGGTGTTTCTAGAGAGCCACGGGCCTCCACAACAGGAGGTACCATTCCATGGATCTCTAGATTCATTCATAGATCGCTTATGGTTCACCTATTAGACGAAGACAATGAACTTGGTTCACCATGCCCAGCCAGCCCCACAGTTATATTATGCACTTAATAGATGACCAAAGACTTGTATGATGATGTGGCACCACTTATAATATCGTTTGAACCCTTTCAAATGGTCTACAGGAATCTTCTATTTGTTTGGAGACCCATGAGGACACTTATGTGTCCCCACACCCACTTGGCAGCACCACATGTTTAATACTTGGAGAACAAAGGGTCACCCCCTTGTCCAATGCTTTTGGGAGTCCTGTTTTACACTATGGCACCTATGGATTTCATTAGGCCTCCTCTAAGGCACAATGACACATGTTATTGATCATTCAACCATCTTGAGAGGCTTACTCCTTGTTATTGAGTTAGTTTGGTGGGATTGTCACCAAAAGTACTTGTTAGTTTGCACATTATTTTATTCTAGGGGCTAAAATAGGCCAAAATAAGCTAAATTGAATTCATTAGACATTGTATAAATATATGATGAGTTGATTCATTCTCTCATCATCACTTCGATGGATCATATTCTCTTGTGAGATTTTATCTATTTTCTTTAGAGGACAATTTTAGATGGATGGATGAATTTTGATGTTTGGATATCTTCATTTTTGTCTTGGAGCTTCTATATTGGCATATGATGGTGATTGGATATATTTGTTCTCACATGTAAGTGTTATTTTAATGCTATTGTTGGGCCTCCAAAATGTCATACATTTTTACCCATATTTCCATCATTTTACCCTCATTCCATAACTCTATAGCCCCATAACCTTACATTAAGTAGCCATTTTCATAATCATATCGGTTTATCATTATTATTTTCCAAGTCATTGATTTTAAGTATTTTAAGAAAATTTGTGATTAAATATTAGGAAATTAATATGTTTTCATATATATCTAAACGTGTTACGAGTTTTGTGATATTGTAGGCCTACTTGGAGATTCTAGAAGGGTCCTACTTGGCCACCCAGCCACAATTTCGAATTTCAAATTCCAACTCATGAAGATTTGTGGAATAATTGTAGAAGATGTCTATCATTAACTAAGCACATTCAAAGGAGAAGAATCATGGATATCTCTTATCAAAAGTAAGAGAGAATTTTGAGAGGATTTGTATCTTACATTTTTAGGTGATTGCTTGTAACCACAAGAGATAAATGTGAATTTAGGAAGAGATTTAAGGATCTATATTTATTGAATAGTTATCCTTAATTTTTGTATTAATAGGAGTGCACCCTTCATACAAAGGGTTGTTATTGTTAGCATTAGTTTCCAAGTTAAGAGGTAGCTAGTTGTTAGTTGCTAGTTGGAGGTTCCAAGTTCCATCCAAGATGTGATTTGTATATTCTTGTAATATCGTGTAACTCGTTTTACGAAATACATATTGCCACTTTGATATCCAAGATGTGATAGTTGTTCAGTGTGCTTGCTGAAGAATGGAGGGCCCCCATCAACCACAATTTTCACATCTTTGTACATATTGGTAACATTGTGTAATTATGTTATTTCATGTATTCCCAACAAGGGTGATTTCAATTCTGCAAGTGTGATTTCATTTATGCAAGTGTTATTTTCATTTTCAAGCAGGTTCTTTATGCAAATGCGATTTCAGTTTCTTTATGTTTGGAATTGAATTAGATTGATTTAATTAGCTTTGTAATTAGTTTCAATTGCATTAGATTAATCTATCCTAATAAATAACCACCTAGTACATATAGAATAGGTATACCTCATTAGTTTACAAACCCTAGGTTGACAATTAATGCCAGGGAATTAACTCACAATGAAATTACCCAACATTTTGGCATTGTTGTTGTTGGTCTTCTATTTTGATCAATTTTGCTTATTAAAAATCCACTTAAATTTCATCATATTCCACCTTATATCATCCATATATGCCTTATTTTGACCTTATTATGCATATTCAGGTAAATAAATTATGTTTTTCATTTTTAGATATTTTTGCAAAATTTTGGTTTTAAGAGCATTTTTGGACAAAACTGGAAATTCCGTAATAGCTTCGTTAAAGTGATATATGTAGGACACTTGGGCTCAAGATGAATACATATTTGGAAAGCTTAGGAACCAAGGATGGATCAATAGTTATTGCCTCGTTAAAAATGAGCACATACAGGCCTGGTCAAAGCTGGTCAAAGCTGACCTGTCACCCAGAAATCCCTATTAAAAAGGGGCAGTTTTAGGATTTTTTGAATTTTTCCAGATTTCTTGTAACTAATGGATGGCTTCAACCCAATGAAGTGGGATAACATTAATTATGATTTTTCCATACTTTTTAGCTTATTTGGTTATCATTTTGCCTATTTAAAGAGAGACATTCATAGTTAGAACTATGTAGCCAAACTTATTATTTTTTAGATAATTGAAGACAAAAATTTTGCTTCATTATTTTTTTGTGTTTGTTGGAGTGAATGAGTTTCTGTAGCTGAGTATTTTAGCAGTGTACCAGCAAGGTTGGAGGGTCCCCGTCCAAGCTAAGTACACTTTATTGTATCATGTTTATATTTGTGCATATACTAGTTTGATTTCCCATGTTTATTATATTTATTTGCTGTGAATATTTGTAGATATCTTTAATGTGAATTTATTTTATGAAATGTGTTAAGTGAATATTACTTCTTCTAGTGATTATCTTGAATGTGGAAGGACAACCAGGTCTCTTTGAGGGAGCCTCTTCTCCGTGAGCTAGGACTAAGATTGAACAAGATTCACTTCTTTCAAGTTTTCTTAGATTAAGTTTTTATGCCTTCATTACATTATTTCGTGCTTATTTAGATATTGTAAATTTTATTATATAATTTTTGAGGGAGGAAAACCAAGTATCTTTGAGAGAGTCGCTTCCTTGTTTTTCTAAAATAGGCTAATTTGATTGATCAATAATGCATGCTTTTATGGAATAGACTTAGATAGTTTTGCTTAAGTTGTGAGAAGTAATTTATAATATTTATTTCCATTCTTAGAATGATTTATATTTGTAATATTCACTTCTATTCTCATAACTACTTCCAATATTAGTTTTTATCGAAAAGTCCATAAATTGTGGTTTGCTTCTAAGATTACCAACCTGGATTGATAGTAAAATACATGTCTTAATTTACACAATAAATTGAGCTGACATTTATGGCGTAATTGTTGGGGAAGCATATTCTGGATATAACTAATTAAGAAGGTTATTAAAAAAAACATAAAATAAACAAAAACATACAAAAGCATAGATAGGATTTTTCGTTATGGTCATTTATGCATAGGTATAGAGATGAAAAGGGTAGATATGTAAAACAAGACCTCCAAATTACTAAACCATTGGTAGAAGCATGTCCGCCTCCATTTTAATTAACTACACCAATTGCTGGAAAACCAACTTGGGAAGAGTTAGAGGAAAAATAACATTCAGGACAAAGGCTAAGTCTTGTAGAAAGACAAACTTTGTTAGCCTATGAAGTGAAAAGAAGAAAAAAAAAACAAGAATACCTTCCATAGGAAAACAAAAGGAAACAAGAAAACAAATTGATCAGCTCATTTTTAAACAAACAGATCAATTTATTTTTTAAAACAAAGAACAACTTGAATCTCAAATTGTTATTGAAACAGTTGAAACTACTGAAAAAGATATGGCAGAAGAAGGGCAAGCATCTACCATTCTCACTCCTGAACAAAGGTT
>APFE030680875.1:0-15016 GCA_000404065.3 Pinus taeda
AATTCTCTTTCCTCCCAACCACGAGTTTGGCAATTATGTCGAAATTCTCCCCTGAGCACTTTCTATGTTATGCACTAGATTGTCCAGTTACAATCAGTACCTTGGGCCTTAGGGCTTCCGCCTAGCCTCAAGTTATATACTTTTCTATTGAATGATTTTTTTCTGAAAAATCCAATTGTCTTTTCCCTCTCCCTCCGAACTCTAGGATTTTTCCCCTGTCTTCCCTTTTTCAGGTAGAGGGTAACTATTTTTTCGTTGGAAACCATTTCTTTTAACTACATGAAACAGTTGCTATTTCATTAACACATTATTACCAAAATTGTTGGTAAACACAACATATATGGCACTCTAGCCTCAGTCAGTTAATATTAAATCATTAACATGTAATAAAATCTAATTTAATATTTAACAAAATAAACTTAGTAACTTCAGTTATTTTATGTGACTTGGGGGTGTTACAACCCACATGGGATTCTAAAATCTGACATGGAGTTCCATGATTTTAGGTTAGCACAAATCGGTGGAGGAGGCCTTGATTGTACAAGACATGAAAATTTTGGTATACACTTTATTCCTCAATTCCACATCCCATCCATGATTCAGCGCTCTCCATGTGGAGTCACTATATGTTGTCTCCTATGCATTTTCTTTAAGAATATTATAGATTTGGGCACATTCAAGCATGTTTGGGAAATAAATCAGCCAATTTCAACAGTACTCCATTGATACACTACTTGAAGATCATAAATTCTCCAATGTAATGTGTCTAATCGATTTCCATCATACATTTTAGTAGAAGAGAGAGGCGCAAGGACAATCAACATTGGTGTCCTCCTATTCACACTCTTACTCCATAATCGATGAATAAATGGATGGATGTGACACCATGAAAAGCCCAAGTCCAAAGGAAACACAACTTGATATAAGTTGACATATAGTATTAAGAACATTTTTGGAAAATAATAACCCATCAAAATACTTTTTGTAACTTTCAAAACACATCAAGGAAGATGTTATGCAAAATTTTAAACATTGAATACGGTCCAAAATGCCCCGTGAGAGAGATTTTGTTTGTCAAATTCCAACCCTGATGGTATCTATCAATGAAAAACTTAAGGAACATTCTAATTTAAATGTTTAATTGAAATTGGGTGACACATGCTGGAAGAAAAGTGATTCTCTTGTCATTTAAAATGCATTTTTAAATGAACAAATGGATTTATCACTATTCATATTTATAATAATTTTCTATAATTGATGGGAAAATATATTTTATAAAGGACTAAAAAAAACAAAAAATGAAGCTATGGAAAACATAAATGCATTTATACCAACGTTCTTGTGTAAATTAATATCTGTTATTTGAAAAAATATATATTAAATCATTTTATTTTGTTGGCTTGTTGGATTAGGAATTTGAACTTGAATTTCATGATTTATATAGCATTTTATTGTCATCACCAAGTGAGATGTCCCTCATGGGCCAATATATTAAACATTAATACATAAACGATTGTTTAGTTATACATTTTATTGTTGGTACAATATCTAGCTGGGTACCATATAAATTAAATGGCTACGAAATGTGAATAAGCATCCATCCAAAACAAGCATTAAAATTTTTACTTCATGATACATCTGGCATTGTCAAGATAAAAAAAAATCATAAAAATTATCTAAATTATAACTTTTAATTATTATTATTATTAATTATTATAAAATAAATTAATATATAAGTTAATATATATATAAAAGCATGTAACAATATTTTTAAATATGGACATTCACTCTCACTTTACTATGTAATTTTTTAAACTATAAATACACTTTGTTATAATACTATCGACCCATACCATGGGTTATCAATAAAACATGCTTGAAAAACTACAACTCAATTGGTTTGGCATTTGCCATATGAATTGTTTTTTAATTAATCAATTTAATTAAAAGATATAGATTCAATGATCCAAAAAAATAATGGGACATTTGGCCTATAAAAATTTACCATTCAAAACATAGTTTTAAAAAATATCTATAGTTGATTGGAAAATATATCATGAACAAGGCCAAAAGTAAAAGGGTTAAATTATGGAAAAAATAAAATGCATTTACACCAATATTTTTGTAAATTAAATCTTTTATTTTTAAATATAAATTATATTAAATATTGATGATTGTTCAATTATATACGTTATTGTTGGTACTATAACTTAATTAGCGAAAGCCATATAAATTAAAATAGTTGCTAAATGTATTAGGTATCGATCCATGATAAGTATTAAAACACCTACTTCATTGGTAATATAAGAAAAAAACTCACAAAATTCACCAACTATTACTATTACTATTATTATTATTAATGAATTAATATATAGTAAAAGATATATAAATTTTTTCCATGGATAACATCTCAATTGGTGATTAACTTATTATACAGTTATAATGTAAACAATGAGTTTCAAGGTTCAAATCCTCAATTATATATTATATATATATATATTATATATATATATATATTATATATATATATATATATATATATATATATTAAACATTTGGATATTACTCATAATTAGAAGGAAAAAAAGGAAATAACTATTTTTGAGATTAATCTTGATCTTTGATTTGTGACTATTATTAAGAACATTGAAGAATATTTATTGATTATTAAATCCCTCCTTTCCACCTAATAATTTGTAACCCTCCTCCATACTATGGTTTATAAAAAATTACATCACAAGATAAATGAACAAAAATTTACATCATAAGATAAATGAACATAACAAAAGAGAGACACAACCTACACCATTATTGTAAAGGTTATCACAATTAAATTTATATGAGGGATAAATTAACTAGATCACATATCCTTATTCGAGCCCTTAAATTTTATACCGCACTTTGATTACATTTCGTTATTGGCCCAAGGAATTTGTTATTAAGTTAAAGTTATTAATATGGCATATTTGACATCAGTGGAATAGCAAGACTTAAGCTTAATTTATTGTATTAATGATTCCCACCTTGAAACTTCTTGAATTTCCTCCCAGCTATTGTGCATTAGACACTTGGTCTCTCCCACATCGTTGCTTAGTTTTTTTATTAATGATTATGCTGTTGGAGATCGTAGTTAGGGCATTACCCCCTGCCAAACCCTCGCCTGAGTTTTCATTTGGTTGTCACTCTGGAGTATGCCGCCACTCTACAACCTGGGTCAGTTTGGTCATTACTATGTGAAGCATTTCTTCAACCTCAGTGCCACATGTGCGACTTCATCCTCTGGTAGCCTCTTAATCACTGGAACTACATAGTTTGAGGGTTTTTCTTACTCTCAGAATCTTGTGAAGTTTATTTTGTCACCACATTATAGAATCAACAAATGTTCAAATGTGGAGTTGTAACATCACTTTCTATAGGTAAGTTAGGTAAGTTAACACTCATGCCATTCGACCGCATTACTTCCTCTCATTTCATTTTTGTTGAAGCTAAGAGGGGTTTTCCTCGTCCACAGGTTCAAAAATCACTAACCCTTTCCCTCAAGTATACTAAATGTGATTTTACACAAGCTTCCTTCAACCTTGTTTTTAATGCATGCATTTTTCTAAACTGTTTCCCTTCGGTTTGTGATGGGTGATGGTATAACCCTCCAACCCTTGGTGGTTAGTTAGTCTCTGCATGCCTCCTATACATGCAAAGGAAACTAAAACACCAAATACTTACTAGGAACTTTAAGAAAACCCTTGAGGGTTCTATATCAGGATATTGCTTCTCTTTGCATTTTTAGCTTCCATAATTGAAACAGAGTTAGGATTCGGTTATGCCAACAAATTCTCTTAAATTTGGATGATTTTTGTTGTGGCTTCCCATAGGGACCAATACTGTAAAGTTAATATGGGGACTTAAGGCCATATTTCTTGTTCACAGTCATTCTAATTTATTTCCATGGTTGATATCTTTTTTGTGAAATTATTTTTCTAGGAACATTATCAAGCATGTGTGCTTTTGTTACTAATTGAGAGCTTCAAGTTAAATTTTAGGTTTAATTTAAGATTATCAACTACACCATCACCCAGTGGAAATGTTTTCCTCAAATGTTAATCACATTTTATTAATAGTTTTCTCTTGTAGTGTCTATCAGAATTTTTTGGATACAATGTTAAGGGTTCGCTAAGCCTCATACTTTCCTCTATCACTTTTATAATATTTCACCTGCATAAGGGTTTGATTATCTCTATATGAAAATAACTCTATTCCCTTTTATTTAATTTGGCTTTCACTATCGAGCACTAAAGATAAATGGGACTCTAGTTATGTTACTATTGCATAATTTTCTAGTTGATATATTGCATCCCATGCAATGTATTCTAGCTTGAAGTTTCATATGTTATATATTCTTGTAAAATTTTCTGTTATCTTACCAGTTTACAAATGTTTGAATATTTTCCACTAGCATTTAACTCAACCTTTAATGGTTTTATAATCTATAACATGGAATCCTTACTGGCCCCTATCCTCTTAGGTATCAAACTGTTTGGGCTTCGAGTTACTATGTGAGGACTGAACTAACCGATACTACCAACATAATCTTGTCTTATTTCCTTACCAAACCTTGTCCTCATGAGGTAACAATTTTAATTCCACCTACAACCATTCAAACTATCCTTGTTGGACAAACACTCCTGTAGGATTCTATTATTAATCTAGCATAAAATTCTTCTTGTTTTATCTTAATCTATATACTTGTGAGCATTCATACATGAAATATAATTCATACAAGTTTTATTGTGACTATAATACCAAGAAGAAGATTAATTATTAACTTTTTTAAAGTACTTATTTGCTTATTGTATCCTGGAATAATTCAATTAGAAGAGCACCCTCTTCCCTTCCAATGATATTAGCAATGAGATTTGAATCTTCCCTCGAGCTTCCAGTACCAGAGTATTTTCCAACTGGCTCAACTTTGTAGACCTCAAGACCCCTCAGATTACAATCCAAAGTTATTGGTATGGGGTATTCCACTAAGTCAAGCCCAGCTCAAGAAATTTCCTCGACCTACAACATACAACTGCTGCTTCTTGGTGTGATATTCTTTCTGCTTTCTCTTATCAAATAAAAATTAAAAAGGAATCACCCTTTTCCTCTCCACTGAGACCCATTTATCTACCAAGAGAGGAAACTAATAACCGTAACTGCTTAATTGTCTAGTAGTTAGAAAACTTTGTTTAGGGTCTCTCCCTTTTGATTTTATAGTCATGTCTATACATCTATCAACTTGTATTATTTGACACACACACACATATATAATCAATTAGTTTTCTTTTATTTTAGTTACGCGAGCTTCCCTCTTAAGTTCATATATATATATATATATAAATCTCATAACAAGATAATTAACACACACACACACACATGTGTGTGTGTGTGTGTGTGTGTGTGTGTATAATCAATTAGTTTTCTTTCATTCTAGTTACACAAGCTTCCCTCTTAAGTTCAGATATATAAAAATATCATAACAAGATAATTAACCAAAATTTTAGTAACAAAATAATTACCAAATACTTTCTATCAGGGTGTGACATCTTCCCCCTCTTTTTTGAAACACCATATCAAGTGTTTTAATCTTGTCCATGGAACAGGTCAAGGTAAGTCTGTCGCATTAATCCCTAATCATCCCAAGTAGCCTCCTCCAAGCTAAAATCTTTCCACTACACTTTAACTTGGGTGATAACTCACCTCTGCAACATTTTTTATCTTTGTTCAAGAACAATCACGGGTTGTACGAGAAACTCTTCGTTGTGTTCGACCTGCATAACATACATAATATAATTGTATTTCCATTAAGTCGTGAACTTAAAAACAAGCATGCATCATGAGACTCAGTTTAAGTACCTCCTATTCTACCAATTTATGATGTGTCTGGGGTCATATATATATATTTGTTAAGCAGAGAGACATCAAACACATTATGAACACAGATATAACTTAGTAAAGAAAGCATGTATGATATTGGTATGGTTCTTTTGAATATTTGGAAATGTCCACAGTAGCAGTGCACTAGTTTTTTACACCCAATCCACTTGAGGGTACTCCTTTTGGGCTCAACCCTCACATATACATGGTCACCCTCCTGGAATTCTTTATGGGTTCTTTTCTTGTCTACATAATATTTTTGTTTGTCTTATGCGGATTTTAAATTTTTTCGTACCCTCTTCACCACTTGCTCCATATCTGTTAAGAGATGAGGTCACAAAATTAACTTGTCTTCCAAACCACTCTAGTTGATAGGAGTTCGACATATTTTCCCATACATTCCCTCAAAAGGACTCATATTTAGTGACTCATGATAACTATTGTTGGAGGGAACTCTACTAAATGAATATATTCTTCCCATTTTATCGACTACTGCATTACATACATTTGAAATATGTCTTACAATACTTGATTAACCCATTCAATTTTCTCATCAGTTTGTGGGTGATATGCTGTACTGAATCAGAATTGGGTACCCAATCTGGTAAAGAGAGCCTTCCAAAACATATATGTGAAATTTACATCTCGCTCAGAAATTATTACTCTCGATATTTCGTGCAACCGAAATACTTCCCACATGAATACATTTGGAATTTGAAAGACTTAGAATGTTGATTTAACAAGAAAAAATGAGAAACTTTACTCAATTTATCCATAACTACCATAATCAAGTCATTTTTCTTCTTAGAACGTGGCAAGCATATTATAAAATCCAGTGTAATAGTGTCCCACTCTCATTCAGGTACAGATAGGAGATGAAGTAGTCTAATTGGGTGCTAGTGTTCCACCTTGACTTGCCGACATTCTAAGCACTTAACTAAATACTCTGGAATATATTTCCTCATACCAGGCTAGAAATGGTTCTTCTTAATTGTAGAAAACAATTTATCATATCTGGGATGTTCGGTGTAAGGGCTTCGATGGAATTCATCCACCAAAAGTTTTTTAAATGCCATTTGGTTGCGAACATATATTCTCCCCTTAAAAGTTAATAAAGTATACTCATTTATATCATAATCAAATTGTTGTCCTGCATTTTTCTTTTCTTTACTTTATTATCACAAATTGATACTTGGGATCTGTGAGGGTAGCTTCTTTGATTTTCTTAGAACAATCAACCTCTACTCGACTATAGGTAATTTCATACAAATGGTGTAGTTTCCTACTCAACGCATCTGCTATGTGATTTTCCTTCCCTTTTAAATGTATTATGTCAAAATCGAATTCACATAAGAATGCATTACACCTAGCGTGATGAGAATTTAAGTTAGGTTTCTTAAAAAAATTGGTTAAACTACTATGATTTTTCATCAAAAAAACAATTTTCCCAAACAGAGAATGTCGCCAAACCTTAAGGGCATGAATGATTGCAGTTAACTCCAGGTCATATGCCAAATATCTTTGCTCATGCTCTTTCAACTTGAGGGATTCATAAGCTATGACCCTTCCATATTGCATTAAAACAACTCCATTGCCCTCCCGGAAAGCATCTGTACACAATGTAAATTCCTTGTCTAGTTCTGCAATTTTTAGCACGGGGGTCATTTTTAATAGATGTTTCAGCTTTTCAAAGTTGTATTGACATTCTTCTGTCCACCTAAACACTTTTCATTTCTTTTTCAAGCAAGTGATAGGATAACCAATCCTATAAAATCATTTAAGAAAACGATAGTAATATCTAACCAAGCCCATAAAGGACCTAGTACTTGCCACGTTCTCGGGAACAAACCAGTTCATGATGGTTCTAATATTTTCAGGGTCCACTACCAAACCTTCAAAGGAAATATCATGTCCCAAATATTGAATTTCTTCCTTAAAGAAATAACATTTGCTGAATTTAGCGTAGAGATGATTTTTTCTTAGTGTTTACAACACTATTCGAAAACTTATGTTCTTCTTTCTTGAATAAATTAGAATATCATATATGAAGATTAAGACAAACTTATCTAGATAAGGATGAAAAATACCATTCAATAGGTTCATGAATGTGGTTGCGGCGCTAGTAAGACCAAACGGTAAAATAACGAACTAATAATGACCATAGTGGGCTCAAAATGTTGTCTTATGGATATCCTCCTCTTTTATCCTGATCTGGTGATAGCGTGACTGCAAATCTATTTTAGAAAACATGGTAGATCCTTTTAGCTAGTCAAACAAATCATCTATTCTTGGTAGAGGGTACCTATTTTTAATAGTCAATTTATTCAATTATCGGTAGTAAATACACTACTAGAAGGTACCATATTTCTTCTTTATGAATAACATTGAGGCTCCCTAAGGGGACACACTTGGTCAGATATATCCTTTCTCGAGTAACTCCTGTAGTTGTAGTTTTAATTCTGTTAACTCGGGGATGCCCATACGATAAGGATTTTTCAATATCGAGGCTACTCCTAGAACCAACTCTATACTAAAATCTATATTTCTCTTAGATGGTAATCCTCATATTAGCTCCGAAAATACGTCTACAAATTATTGTATTACAGGTATTTTTTCTAGAGCTATTATTTTATATTTTGAATTAGTATATCCAACCTACACTGCATAGACTTGATAGCCTTTCCGCATACACTTGCTTAACTAGTTTGCTGTTATGAGTCACAACTTTAAACCCCTCTGAATACGTTGCATAGCCTTCCTATTTCCTTCATCAGTAAGGAAACTAACACTATTCCTTACGATTTACTAGGGACCAATGGTTCTCTAGACAGTCCATGCCAATTAGAACATCATAAGATCCCAGGGGTTGTACATTTAAGGTCTTATTAACTTGTTGTCCTTCTATTTCAATAGGGAAATTCTCTATTTTAGCAACCACCATACGCTTTTCCCAAATGGCTAGTTGCACTAAATAGGGATTTTTAAATTTAAGACTTTGTAAATGGCATAACTCAACTACCTTAGGATTAATGTTTCTCAAAATGGCACCACGGTCTATTAAAATTGAGACAAAGTGATTAGCTAGTTTACCTTCAAATTCCACCATCATTGGTTGATACTCAGCTTGATGATCTTTCAAAGTATCATTGATTCATGGAATATTCCTTGCTACCTCTCCTACCATAGAAGCTTCCTAGAGATTATAAGTTGGTTCTTGTCTGGTACGGTGATTACAATTTTTATAATAGTGGGGATCCCCACAGCCCCAACATTATAGAGGAGGCTTTGATGGTTGGTTTAACTCTAGCTTGGTTGATGCTTCTATTTGTTTATTTTCATCAAACATTCAATTCTTCTAAAGATTCCTTCGAGGTGGTCCATTAAACTACTTTCTATGTACCCCTTTGTTTACAACAGCTTTAACATTCCTAGAGTTCTAGAAATTTTTCTGTCCTTTCTTATTTGGCCACCCTTTGTCGAATTCCCCTTTTTGCTTCATTTGTTGGTAACAAATATTAGCCTTCCATATGAACTCATCCATGGTCTTTGTATTGTTGAATTCCAACTTATCCTTCATGAATTCTAGAAAATTGTTGGTAAAATGTTTCAACTTCACCTTCTCCTCTAAGATATAGGGAACATATCTTAACAATGAAGTAAATTTCCTGATAAATTCATCCATCGTCCATTGTCCCAATGTCAAGTCATGGAATTATTTTTATTTTTCATCATAAAAGCATTGTGCCAACTATTTATCCTTAAAATGTTTCTAAAAATTTTCCCATGTCACTTCTTTCTCATCAATCGCTTGTACTGTTTTAATTTCCTCCCACCAGAGCGTGGCTTTGCTTTGTAGCTAATAAATTGCTAATGTAGACTTAAGATTATCATCATAATCGTAGATTTGAAAATATGTATTCATGTTAATAAACCACACTTCAGCAACCTCTTCTTTCTCTCCATTAAATATTGGAGGTTTAATTTTTTAAATTCCCCTTGGAGGTCAACTTTCTATTTTTTATTTACTCTGCGACCTGAGGCATTTTACGATTCTTCTTCATTTTCAATTCGACCTCCTTCAACCTCTAGGTGTTCCTCCCCCTACTACTACATCTCAAGCCTGTTTCCATCCTCTAGACTGGGATTTAGATTTCATTTATTCTTCTTATCTGAGAGGCCCTTCATAATTCTCACTAGCTCAATCCTCAACCTTTCATTATCATTTCAAGTCGCAGTTGTTGTACTATATCCATTAATAGTTCATTTGTATTAGGAGTGTTTTCACCCAATTGGACCCACATTTCCAGTGGGGCTTCCATGTGAGATCGGAGCCCAACTCCTCTTGATGATCACCCTAGTGGGGTGACTCTCACTCCTCTTCTCATGTTGGTTTTTTCTTCTCTCTCTGTTTGTAACAATAACATTTCTGTTAAAACAATAACACTTTTATTAATTCTTGATCGCCCATTCAAGCCTCAACTTTGTAACCTCGCTCTGATACCAACTGTAAACCTCATCCATAATATAGTTAAAAATAAAATTACATCAGAATATAAATGAACATAACATAACCGAGACTCAAGCTACACCATTATTGTAAAAGTTATCACAGTTAAATTTATATGACGGTTAAATTAACTAGATCACATATCCTTATTCGAGCCTTTAACTTTTATACAACACTCTGATTAGATTTTGTTGTTGACCTAAGGAAGTTATTATTATGGTAAAGTTATTAATATGATATATTAGACATCAGAAAAATAACAAGACTTGAGTTTGATTTATTGTATTAATGTTGCCCACCTAGAAACTTCATGAATTTCCTCCCTACGGTCGTGCATTAGACACTTGGTGTCTCCCACAACATTGATTAGTTTATTTATCAATGGTTCTGCTATTCGAGATGGTAGTTATGGCATTACCCCCTCACAAACACTCAGTTGAGTTTTCATTTTCCTTTCGCTCAAGAGTATGGCATTGCTTTGCAACTGGGGTTGGTTTAGTCCTTACTAAGTGAACCATTGCCTCATCCTCGGTGCCACATGCATGGCTTCATCCTCTAGTAAGCTCTTAACCACTGGAAATTCTTAGTTTGAGGGCTTTTCTTACTCTCATAAGTTTCTAAAGTTTATTTGTCTCTAGGTTATAGAATCAACGGATGTTCAAATGTGGAGCCACGACATCGCTTTCTGCAGGTAAGTGAACACTCATGACATTTGCCAACATTACTTCCTTTCATTTTGTTTGGTTGAAGCTAAGAGGGATTTTTCATTGTCCACAGTTTCTAACTAGTTTGAAAATCTCTCACCCTTTCCCTCAAGTATACTAAATGTGACTTTACCCGAGCTACCTTCAACCTTGTTTTTAGTGCATGCATTTTTTTCAATTGATTCCCTCCAATTTGTGATGGGTTTAGAGATAACCATCTATCCCTAAGTGGTTAGTTAGTCTATGGGAACCTCTTGTACATGAAAAGGAAACTAAAACACCAATTTCTTACCAGGTACTTTCAGAAAACCCCTGAGGGTTTTATATCGGGATATTCCTTCTGTTTGCCTTTCTGGATTCCATACATAATTTTCGTGTTCACGGCCGTTTCTTCTAATTTATTTCCATGGTTCATATATTTTGTGTAAAATTATTTTGCTAAGAACATTATCAAGCATGTATGCTTCTATTAGCAGTTGAGATCTTCAGGTTTAATTTTAGATTTAATTTAATATTATCAATTATGCTAGCACTTAGCGACAATGATTTCCTCAAATTCTAAGCACATTTTATTAACAATTTTATGTTGCACTATGTATAAGAATTATTTGGATATATTGTTAAGGGTTTGCTGAGCCTTGTACTTTCCTCTATCACTTTTATAATATTTCACATGCATAAGGGTTTTATTATCTATGTATGGAAGCAAATCTATTCCCTTTTATTTAATCTGGTTTTCATAGTCAAGCACTAAAGCTAAATGGGATTCCAATTATGTTACTACTCCATAATTTTCCAGGTGATATATTGCATCCTATGCAATGTATTCTGGTTTGATGTTTTATATGTTATATATTCTTGTAAAATTTTTGGTTACATTACATTTTTACAAATGCTTGAAGGCTTCCACTAGCATTTAATTCTTCCTTTAATGGTTTTCTAATATGTAACACATAAGCCTTACTAGTCCCTTGTCCTATTAGGTATCAGAATGTTTGGTCTTCGGGTTACTATCTGAGGACCGAAGTAACCAGTACTGCCAGCATAATGTGGTCTTGTTTCCTTGTCAAACTTTAACCTCACGAGGTAACAATTTTACTTCCGCCTACAACCTTTCAAACATTCCTTTTTGGATAGTCACTTCTATTGGATTCTGTTATTGATCTAGCATAAACGTCTTATTGTTTTCTCTTAATCTATATATTTGCAAGCTTTCATATAGGAAAAAAAAATTCATACAGGTGTTATTGTGACTATAATACCAAAAAAAATAATTAATTATTAACTTTTGTAAAGTACTTTTTAACTTATTGTAGCCTAGAAGAACTTATTTAAAAGAGCACCTTCCACCTTTCCAACGAGATCATAAAAGACGTCTGAATGCCCTCCCGAGCTTTCACTACCAGAGCAGTTCCCAACTCAGTCAAATTTGTAGACCTCAAGACCCCTCAGATTGTGGTATAAAGTTATTAGTATGGGGTATTCCACTGGGTCTAGCTCAACTCAGGAAATTCTTTCCACCTGCAGCATACAACTGCTCCTTCTTGGAGTGATCTTTCTTCTTTCTCTTCTCAAAGAAAAATTAAAAAGCATTTTCCTCTCCACTTAGACCCATTTATCTCCCAGAAAAGGAAACCAAGAACTATAACTGCTTAAGTGTCTGATAGTTAGACAACTTCATTTAAAGTCTCTCCCTTTTGATTTTCTAATCATATATATACATCTATCAACATGTATAATTTCATACATAGATATATAAAAATCAATTAGTTTTACTTTCTTTTAAATAAGCAAACTTCCCTCTAAGTTTTAATACATTAAAATCTCATAACAAAAAAAATTACCAAATACTATGATATTAAGAATGTGAGATTATTAATAAAGTTATGTTAAAATAAAACGAATAAACAAAATACTTATATATTTTAAAAATATTTTTATATAATCATTTCTATAATTTAAAATAAAATATTAAAAACTTAGAAGCAACTTCATTCCAGATTGATTGTAATGTTATGAAAGGCTATATAAATCATAAAAATCAAAATTCAAATCCGCTTTTTAATCTAGATATTTTTATTTTTTTTTAACATGTGAAACATGTAATAATATATTAGTTTACTCGTAAATAATTACAAAATCAAAAAAATTATATAAGCTTATCATTGTACTTCCTTACAAATTAATATTTTGAATTTCTTTAAACAAATTATTAATTTGTGTTTCTATGAAACATAACATAGATAACTTCCAATAAGAATGTGGTTTGCTTGTTACAAGAATGTTATTGGTTTGGAATGAAAAATTCATATATAAAGAGTGTAATAAAATTAGATTTAATTGTTATATATTTTTTAAAAGTAATTCAATTTAACTCGTTAAGCAAATTTTGGAAATGGACGCGCACACGAAATAGTGGCATTGTGAGAATTTTCATGTGATAGTTTTTAGCTAATTATATTGAATGGAAATATTTATTTATGTAAAATGTAGATTTTATACTTTATAAAATAATTATTAATAAAATATAAAAATATATTAATATATAAAATTGGAAATTTTCGTTAAAATTAATTAATCTAAAATATTTTTTTAATAATCAATATATATATTTGAAAAAAATTGTGAAATTGAATTTCGATCCATTTATTAACATATATCATTTTTATAATTTTCTCATAAACTTTTTTAAGAACAAAACAATGTAAAACATGTTTAATATAAATTTTTTCAACATAAATTTTTAAAAATAAATTAGATTGTGTTGATGTAGGTTATGGTGGAGTTAGAAATGTTTTTCAAAAACGGTAACGTAAGATTAAAAAATTCTTAGAGGCCAGACTTTTGAGGCAAGATTAAACAATATAATGGATATTTTTTTATGTGCATAGTGAAATAAGCATTTTAGAAATTTTAAAATTTAATTTATTTAGATGTGTTGTTTTTGTTGCTGGGCAATTTAATCTTAATCTGTAATGTTTTTGAACATTTATTTTATATTTACAGCAATAAGTAAGATAAATTATAATGATTATTTATACTATTCAAGAAACAAATAATTATTGATAAACTTTTTCATTGTACATGTTTCATAAGGATTTCAATATTAAATAAATAATCAGTTACTTGGAGTTTTTTTTTTTTATATTGAGAAGTAGTAGAAAATTGAGGGAATTTTTGGTCTTGTTAGTTTATTGAGCATTGTCCAATATGTTCTACAAATCTCATGATAATCAATATTAATTTATAGACAACAAAGCTCAGAAAGACAATTCTTCTTTCGCAATGGATTCCATCCTATGTCCATGCAAAGATTATCATTCTCCCAAATATGAAAAACTCCATGGCAGGATTTCCAATAGAAAGGTGTAATTCTATTCCACTTCTTGTCATGGTTGTTTATATTAGTATTGGCTCACTAACAACTCCCCTACAATTTGACCAAAATGAAGGGGCCCCCATTGAAGTTTTTGGAAAAGTCCTCCTTTATTGCAATTGATTGGTCAATGCTTTCCCCTATTCCTATTTTGATGCTTTATATGCTCCATGTTCCTTTGGGGTTTAGTCATGTCCCGGTATATCTTTCAATGCTTGGAAGTTGTAACTTGGTTGTTTGACATTGAGTGGTTTCGACATAGTCACCTTATTGATTTGCGTATCTTTTGGTTGGCTTCTTCCACAACCTTTGTGATCACATATTGGACATGTTTCCTAATGGATGGAACTTTGCCACATTCCGACAATTTAAAAGTTTGACTGCTTTTCAACTTCCTCCTTTGAGTTGTTTGAAAACATTGGTTTACTTGATAATCACGTGGAATATTCATAATACTCGCCCTTTTGTAAATACAAAATGTATAAATTAATGTATAATATATAGGTATAAATTAGT